>JARBWK010000015.1:30075465-30116285 GCA_030556195.1 Anolis apletophallus
GGAAGGAAAAGAAAAGGGCCGGAGGCTGTGAGGAAGGAAAAGGAAAGGGCCCGAGGCTGTGAGGAAGAAAAAGGAAAGGGCCCGAGGCTGTGAGGAAGGAAAGGGCCCGAGGCTGTGAGGAATTGTGGGAAAAGGAAAAGGCCCGAGGCTGTGAGGAGTTGTGGGAAAAGGAAAAGGCCCGAGGCTGTGAGGAGTTGTGGGAAAAGGAAAAGGCCCGAGGCTGTGAGGAGTTGTGGGAAAAGGAAAAGGCCCGAGGCTGTGAGGAAGTAAAAGGAAAAGGCCTGAGGCTGTGAGGAAGGAAAAGGAAAGGGCCTGAGGCTGTGAGGAAGGCAAAGGAAAGGGCCTGAGGCTGTGAGGAAGGAAAAGGAAAGGGCCTGAGGCTGTGAGGAAGGAAAAGGAAAGGGCCTGAGGCTGTGAAGAAGGAAAAGGAAAGGGCCTGAGGCTGTGAGGAAGGAAAAGGAAAGGGCCTGAGGCTGTGAGGAAGGAAAAGGAAAGGGCCTGAGGCTGTTAGGAAGGAAAAGGAAAGGGCCTGAGGCTGTGGAAAGGAAAAGGAAAGGGCCTGAGGCTGTGAGGAATTGTGGGAGTTGGAGTCCACCTGGAAGGCCAAAGTTTGCACATTCCTGGTCTATACTGATTAGGTGATATATCTGGTTTGAACTGGAGTATCTAAGGGCCCTTTCACACAGCCCTATATCCCAGAATATCAAGGCAGAAAATCCCACAATATCTGCTTTGAACTGGGTTATCTTGAGTCCACACTCAAACTCACACCCTAACCCTAACCGTGTTACTTCAGGAATTAATCTGACTAGGCCTGGGTTCGAATTCTGGTTCAACTGGGAAGATGTCTTCGTTTTGTTTTGTTTTTGTCTGCAAAGAACTGGAATGTGGCGCAGCTGGCTGGGAGTCAGCTGCATAAGATCTCTACTGACCAGAAGGTCATGAGTTCGAGGCCTGCCCGGGTCAGGGTGAGCTCTCGACCAATTGTGTAGCTCGTTGTCTGCCTATATATGTTGTATGTCTATGGCATTGAATGTTTGCCTGTATATGTGCATTGTGATCCGCCCTGAGTCCCCTGCGGGGTGAGAAGGGCAGAATATAAATTATCTAAATAAATAATAAAATAATAGTTTCTAAGGATAGATTTTAAACTCGTATCCTTTCTTTAATCTCTTGTTTTGTGTATTTTAATATGTATTTATAGAAATACTATTTAATCTGTATCTTTTATAGAAATGGATTTTAATATGTATATTTGTGGTAGCTTTACAATGTTTATGTGTTTTGATTATTCTGTAACCTGTCTCGAGCCACGTGGAGAGGTGGGTAAAAATTAAAATTATTATTAATAATAATTGCATCTACATCAGTGGTTCTTAACCTGTGGGCCGCTGACCACTAGTGGGCCGTAAGGACAAAAATCTGGTCCACGAGCCTCCTTCCTCTTTATTTTATTTATTACTGCTCCTTTTGCGCCACCTGCCACTCCTCCCGTCGCTTACCATGGCATATATTCTGTATCAGAAACTAGAGCTGATGTGGTCTATCCGATGCCATTTTCTGAATCAGCACCTCAAATAACCAGACTGAATCTAAAGTTGACCAAAAACTGATTCGTAACCCTTGTGGTACTAAGGTTAGAAAATGGTCAAAGATCGTCCTCGGTTAAAGTGGTCCCTAGTCAAAAAAAAGTTTGGGAACCATCGAAAGTTTAGGAAAATATTGAGAGTAATGATCTACACTGTAGAATTAATGCAGTTTAATACCACTTGAACTTTAATACCCACCACGGCTCAATGTTACGGAATCCTGGGCATTGAAGTTTTTCGTCAAACAGATTAGCAATTATGCATCAATCCAGAGTGTATCATTACTCCAAATCAGCTTTTTTAAAAATAAAAAAAGACCTTGCCTCCAAAGTTACTCCCCTGGATTCCAAATATATAGAAGAATCAGTGAGTGATTAAACAAAACAATTATAAACTTCTGGAGGAATTAGTCACAACAGTTACCAAGTCTGTATAAAATATACCGCTAGATAAGCCTTTTTAAAGGGAAGCAAAAAGTAGAGCAAGTAAAATAAAGTGGATACAGGAATGGAGCAAAACAAAGACATGGGGTTTTTAAAAAGCAATTAAGGAGCAACCGGTCTCATGCAACCTTACCTGTGTGCTCATGCTGTTTCAATTGTCAAAATCTCTGAACAACTGGTTATTTTCTAATCTGTAGGAGGAAGGCAAATGTGGCACCAACTCCAGTGAAACCTTTTCTGTCTTCATTCTCCCCTTGTATTGGCGAGAAAACTTATCTGGATGCTGCACCGGCCTTGAAATCAATAGAAACTCAAAAGGGATACAAAAGAGCCGGAACTCACACTCTCTACCCATTCTCCTCGGTGGAAACTTTTTCTTGCACATACTAAGAATATATATTGATTTGTATTTCAAATATATATTTACATGTCCATTCTGTACATCCAAATCCCTTGTATTCCAGAAAGTACTGCTCAAAAGAGACAAGGGCAACAACAACGAAAGTACTTAAAACTCAGTGTGTACTTTTCCAAAAATTCTGGATGGCCATCTGTAAGGGGTGCTTTGAATGTGCTTTTCCTGCATGGCAGGGGTTGGACTACATGGCCCATGTGGTCTCGTACAACTCTACTTACTTTAAGTACTTACTGAAAGTAAGTAAGTACGTGGCCCATGTGATCTCATCCAACTCAATTATTCTGTGAATTGGCAAAATCAAAAGATTTTAGAATTAATGCAGCTTGGTGACATTGTAATTGCCATGCTAAGGCTCAATGCTAAGGGGTCCTGTGAATTGTAGTTTGATGAGGCACCAGTACTCTTTGTCAGAGAAAGCTAAACGCCATATAAAACTACAGATCCCAAGAGTTACAATCTTGTCAAACTGTGTTAAATCTAGCATTGATGCATCCTAAAAATTGGCAATTATTTTTTATCCATATCAACGTTTAGACATAAAAATGGCCAAATAAAAACTCAAACGAGAGTATTTAATTGGTATGAGCAGGGGTGCATTTACACCAGGGGTGCTCACACTTTTTCAGCATGCAAGCTACTCTTCAAGCAACCAAGTCCAAAAGATCTACCTGCCCCCACCGCAGTGTGCCCCGTGCGCTCCCGCCGCCGCGCGCTCTTACCACCACATGTGCTCCTGCTGTTGTTTTCTGCCCGCGCAGTGCTTCTTCCACCTGCAGGGCATTGCAGGAAGAGAGAGCACGAGGCGGGGCATCCAGAGGGAGCACTCCGCCCTGCCTGTCTCGCCGGCAACGGATGACAGATAGGCAGGGCGCTCTCTCCAGAGGCCCCTTCTCATGCTTCCTTTTTCCTGCAATGCCCCGCAGGCGAAAGAAGCACCCTGAGAACGGAAGCCAGCAGCAGGAGCGCACGTGCGAGCAGGGTGTGCGTGCGCATGGCAGGAGCGCCCCATCCGGCTGGTGAGGGCCGAAGATCACCTGGAAGAGGGCTGAAGATCTACTAGTAGCTACCGAGCTACCTAATGAGCACCCCTGATTTACACCATAGATTTAACCCAGTTTGGTTCCTTTTTAACTTCTGTGGGTCAATGCTATGGAACTGTGGGAGTCTAAGTTTTGTGAGGCACCAGCACTCTTGGACAGAGAAGGCAAAATACTTTGTGAAACTTCAATGCACATCTCATAACATTGAGCCATGGCAGTGGGGGGATGCATAAATTCTACAGTGTAGATGCAACCTTCAGCATTTTCCCCACTTCTCCCACATATTCTTCCTACAAACACCCATTTTACAGCATTCTCCCTGGCTACTCATTGGGGCCTCTGCTCTATTGCAGGGAGAATTCAACCTTGCCCTACTTCTGAACACTGTTCTATTGCCATTATCAAAGCAGGCCTGCGGGTCTATCAGCCTGCCTCCCTTTTGCATTCCAGCCTCAAGGTCTCAAGTGAAAAAGATAATGATGAATGTATCATAATTTATTTGTAGTATTATCAGAGTGTTCCCGGAGGTTCAGTATATCTGGGTGAAGATGCACAAACAGGAAAACACTAAGAACACCCAGTCTTCTTGGAAATCAGCAAAAGAATCTAAATCCTACTTGGGTGTTATTTCTGCAATAAATTAGTTTTATGCTTTTACCCCCCCCACACACACACACACACAAATTGCTTAATGCTATGCAGTTGTAGTTGACTATGTCTTTAGCCCAGGCATAGGCAATCTTGGGTCCCCCAGGTGTTTTGGACGTCAACTCCCAGAATTCCTAACAGCCTAGCAGCTGTTAGGAATTGTGGGAATTGAAGTCCAAAACACATGGGGGACCCAAGTTTGCCCATGCCTGCTTGAGCCTGAGGAGTGCTAGTATTTCCCCAAACCAACTCCTAGGATCTCATGGCACTGAGTCAAAGTGGTATCAAACTGCATTCATTCTACAGTGCAGATAGAGTCTTCGTAGTACCATTACTCTTTTAGTATATTGAACTAAGAATACTGAAATATCCAAAGGCACCAGATCCGATCTGATCTTGGATGTTAAATAGGGTCAGCTGTGGTTAGTAATTGGATGGGTTTATTTAATTATTTATTTATAGTGTCAGAAGCAAGTTACAGTAAAAATGCATTTACAAACACAAACAAATATTATTTTAAATACCAAACAAATACTACGTTAAAAACTAAACTAAACGTGGCAGTGGGAGTGCCTCTGGTGTTGCTGTGAGAAGGTTCTCTGTTGTGCATGTGGCAGGGCTCAGGTTGCATTGTAGTAGGTGGTCTGTGATGTGCTCTTCTCCATACTCACATGTTGTGGACTCCACTTTGTGGCCCCATTTCTTAAGGTTAGCTCTGCATCTCATGGTGCCAGAGAGCAACCTGTTCAGCACCTTCCAAGTCGCCCCATCTTCTGTGTGCACAGGAGTGAGTTTCCAATCTGGTCTCAGCCACTGATTAAGGTGCTGGGTTTTAACCTGCCACTTTTGGATTCTCGCTTGCTGAGGCGTTTCTGCGAGTATCTCTGTAGATCAGTGGTTCTCAAACTTTTTTGGCCTACCGCCCCCTTTCCAGAAAAAAAAAAATTACTCACCGCCCCCCTAGAAATTAATTTTTAAATTTTTTTAAATAGCAATTAAACAGAAATATATATGTATTAATATTTCTACCTTTTTCATAAAATATAATAAAGTTGTAAATTAGAAACATTGAAGTTTGAGATTTGAAACTATTTATTGAACTTAGAATAGAAAGGTAATACAAAAAAAGTTAAAACAATCATCTTAATGAGAAGGATGAACCTGGTATGCTGCGACCAATCTAGTAATCCTCGGCTCTGTTTTCGTCAGCAGTAATCTCAAATCATCGCGATTGACTATTTTGCAATCGGTTTATTTTCTTTTTTTAATAAATTGACTACCGCACTGAATCCACGTTCCACTAAATATGTTGAAGGACATTATTATTATTGTTATAAGACTCAACCAGTTGGAAGGGAACCCCAAAGGTTTTATTATTATCCCTTGCTTGGCGAGAGGAGGAGGAGGGAGCAGGAGGAGGTGAGAGAGAGAGAGGTGGATGGTAGCCTGTTGCCTGGCTCACGCCACCACCCCCAGCACCCCCTTACAGGGGTTCAGCACCCCCCAAATTCTCCTGAGTTTTCCAGCACCCCCCTAGATCACACTACCGCCCACCAGGGGTGGTACCGCCCACTTTGGGAACCACTGCTGTAGATCTTAGGAAACTGTTTCTTGATTAAAGCTGTTGACATGCTGGGTAATATTTGAACAGGGGATGGGCCGGAGATGTCACTACCTTGGTCCTTTATTTGCTGGCTGCTACTTCCTGACAGATGTTAGGTGGCACAATACCAGCAAAACAGGGTGATTTATGCAATGCTGTAGGTAGGGTGCCCCCTTGTTGTGGGGGAGAGGCTTGCGTACCCTAATGAAGTTGTGAGCTATGCTGGCGGTGGCATAATAGCCACTGGTAGTGCCTCTCATGCCAGACAGGTCACAACCGAAGGGTCTGACAAAGAGCATCAACGGGCAGGATGGGCTCTCTAGCCTTTTGGCAACCATTCTAAGAGAAGGAAAACTCTAATTTCAAACCTGGGCAGATGGTGCTCGTCTAACCTTGTAAGGTCAACCATCTAAGAGAAGGAAACTCGAACCAAACCTACGACGTGAGGACCTCTCTGCCACCGTCCTAAGCTTGCTAGGCCCCGGCAGACAAACCTTTGGTTTAAAGGGTGAGGCCAGTTCTGTGCACGCAGCGCTCCATTGCACAGGATCAAAGGACACATCCAACTTCTGATAGTCATCAACGCACTTGTAGAAAGCGTGGGTTGAGTCCTTCCTGAATCTTTGTTCACGAAAAAAAGCCAAGGCAGGGTAGGGCGTAGAAATCTAATGATAATGCATCACAGGCCCGGATTAACTTTGCGGCGCCCTAGGCCACACTCTGGAAGCCTTGCCCCTGGGGGGGGCTGCTTGCGGGGGGCAGGGCAGGGGGCGTCCTCCGCCATGTTCCTGGGTGCTGCAGCGGCTGCCGGGAGCTTCCTTCCTTCCTCTTCTCCGAGGAGGTGGAAGGAAGGGAAACCCCCGGGCCGCCGCTTCAGCACCCAGGAACATGGTGGAGGGCGCTGCGCCGCTCACGCCCTGCCGCGCATGCCCGGCACCCTTTTCGGCAGGGCTGGGTGACGTCAGGCGCGGCGAGGGCGAGGAGGAAGAGGTGGAGGGAAGCTGCGGTGCGGTCTCTCTGCCTCCTCCGCCATGTTCCTGCCGCTGCGGCATCCAGGAACATGGCAGAGGAGGCAGAGGCCGCGGCGCTCGTGTAGAGGCACCGCGGCTTCCCTTCGCCTCTTCCTCCTCGCCCTCACCGCCACCACCGCACCTGATGTCACCTAGCCCTGCCGAAAAGGGGCAGACGCCGCACAGGACGCCGGACACATGCGGCAGGGCGCAAGCGGCGCTGGGATGAAGGCGGCCGACATCGCCTAGGCAACCGGGGCGCCCTCCCCACCCCCACACCCCTCCGGCGGCCCCCGCCCCCTCTTGGATGTGGGGGAAGGAAACAAAGGGAGGGAGGGAAAGAATGAAGAAAGAAGAGAAAGGGTTTTTGATTTATTTTTTTGCACCGTGATTTGGCGCCCCCTAGGCCTGTGCCTATAGGCCCTGTTGGCCTTATGGGTAATCCGGGCCTGATGCATCATGTCTCATTAAGAGACATCATTTTAATGTGGTGAGATGTGTTCCACACTGGGCATGTGTATTCAGCAGCAGGGTAGCAAAGCGCAAGGGCAGATGTCTTCACTGTGTCTGGTTGTGATACCCAGGTTGTGCCAGTCAGCTCTCGCATATTATTTCTAGCACCCACTTTTTGCTTCATATTCAAGCAGTACTTCTTATAAGTCAGAGCTGGGAGGGTGGGTGACTACAAATGACTACCGGGTACATTTCAGAGGAAGGAACTGGCAGAGACACCTCTTTGTGTATTCCTTGCCTTTAAAAAGGTAAGAATCTCCAAGTCACCTGTACACAAAAGGAGTGAGAGTGCTTTAAAGCAATTACATTAGTTTAGCACAAGAATCTCTGGGTCTGCAGTTGCAATCAGCCTCAATCCACTTTAGGGCCATTGACTTAAATGAGTTTAAGGGGTTTTTAAATCTGATTAGCTCACCTGTATTTGGTTTTGAATGCAGCTGTTAATCTTTCCAGGTAATGGATTTAGATCTGAAAGAGGGGTTTGTATTGTAACCCCAGAGATACTTAGAGAGAGGAATACACACTTTTTGAGGAAAATAATTGAGCCCTGTGTCAAAAGTTAACAGTTTTCTTATATGTATTGTCAAAGACTTTAATGGCCGCAATAACTAGGTTGTTGTGAGTTTTCCGGACTGTCTGGCCATGTTCCAGAAGCATTGCCTCCTGATGTTTCGCCCGCATCTATGGCAGGCATCCTCAGAGGTTGTGAGGTCTGTTGGAAACTAGGCAAGTGGGGTTTGGATATCTGTGGAATATCCAGAACTCTTGTCTGTTTGAGGCAGGTGTGAATGTTGCAATTGGCCACCTTGATTAGCATTGAATGGTCTTGCAGCTTCGAAACATGGCTGCTTCCTGCCTAGGGGAATCCTTTGTTGGGAGATTTTAGCATTAAAAGGCCTTGCAGATTCAAAACCTGGCTGCTTACTGCCTGGGGGAATCCTTTGTTGGGAGATGTCTTTAGCATTGAATGGCCTAGCAACTTTGAAAGTGTGGCTTCTTACTGCCTGGGGGAATCCTTTGTTGGGAGATTTTAGCATTGAATGGCCTTGCAACTTCGAAAGTGTGGCTTCTTACTGCCTGGGGAATCCTTTGTTGAGAAATTTTAGCATTGAATGGCCTTGCAACTTTGAAAGTGTGGCTTCTTACTGCCTGGGGAATCCTTTGTTGGGAAATTTCAGCATTGCATGGCCTTGCAACTTCGAAAGTGTGGCTTCCTACTGCCTGGGGGAATCCTTTGTTGGGAAATTTTAGCATTGAATGGCCTTGCAACTTTGAAAGTGTGGCTTCTTACTGCCTGGGGGAATCCTTTGTTGGGAAATTTTAGCATTGAATGGCCTTGCAACTTTGAAAGTGTGGCTTCTTACTGCCTGGGGGAATCCTTTGTTGGGAAATTTTAGCATTGAATGGCCTTGCAACTTTGAAAGTGTGGCTTCTTACTGCCTGGGGGAATCCTTTGTTGGGAGATTTTAGCATTGAATGGCCTTGCAACTTTGAAAGTGTGGCTTCTTACTGCCTGGGGGAATCCTTTGTTGGGAGATTTTAGCATTGAATGGCCTTGCAACTTTGAAAGTGTGGCTTCTTACTGCCTTGGGGGAATCCTTTGTTGGGAATTTTTTTGAATGGCCTTGCATTGAATGGCCTTGCTGGGGGAATCCTTTGTTGGGAGATTTTTTTAGCAAATGGCCTTACTGCAGCTTTGAATGGTGGCTTCTTACTGCCTTGGGGGAATCCTTTGTTGGGAGATTTTAGCATTGAATGGCCTTGCAACTTCTAAAGAGTGGCTGCTGCCTGCCTGGGGGGAATCCTTTGTTGGGAGATATTAGAAGTGAATGGCCTTGCAACTTTGAAAGTGTGGCTTGGAATCCTTTGTTGGGAAATTTTAGCATTGAATTACTGCCTGCCTGGGGGAATCCTTTGTTGGGAGATTTTAGCAATTGAATGGCCTACTGCAACTTTGAAAGTGTGGCTTCTTACTGCCTGGGGGAATCCTTTGTTGGGAGATTTTAGCATTGAATGGCCTTGCAACTTTGAAAGTGTGGCCTTCTTTGTTGGGAAATTTTACATTGAATGCCTTTGAAAGTGTGGGGGAATCCTTTGTTGGGAGATTTTAGCATTGAATGGCCTAGCAACTTTGAAAGTGTGGCTTCTTACTGCCTTGGGGGAATCCTTTGTTGGGAGATTTTAGCATTGAATGGCCTAGCAACTTTGAAAGTGTGGCTTCTTACTGCCTTGGGGGAATCCTTTGTTGGGAGATTTTAGCATTGAATGGCCTTGCAGCTTGAAAACCTGGCTGCTTCCTGCCTGGGGGAATCCTTTGTTGGGAGATTTTAGCATTGAATGGCCTTAGCAACTTTGAAAGTGTGGCTTCTTACTGCCTTGGGGGAATCCTTTGTTGGGAAATTTTAGCATTGAATGGCCTAGCAACTTTGAAAGTGTGGCTTCTTACTGCCTTGGGGGAATCCTTTGTTGGGAAATTTTTAGCATTGAATGGCCTTGCAGCTTGAAAACCTGGCTGCTTCCTGCCTGGGGGAATCCTTTGTTGGGAGATTTTAGCAATGAATGCCCTTGCAACTTTGAAAGTGTGGCTTCTTGCTGCCTTGGGGGAATCCTTTGTTGGGATATGTTTTTAGCATTGAATGGCCTTGCAACTTTGAAAGTGTGGCTTCTTACTGCCTTGGGGGAATCCTTTGTTGGGAGATTTTAGCAATGAATGGCCTTGCAACTTTGAAAGTGTGGCTTCTTCCTCCCTGGGGAATCCGTTGTTGGGAGATTTTAGCATTGCATGGCCTTGCAGCTTCAAAGCCTGGCTGCTTCCTGCCTAGGGGAATCCTTTGTTGGGAGATTTTAGCATTGAATGGCCTTGCAACTTCGAAAGTGTGGCTTCTTCCTGCCTGGGGGAATCCTTTGTTGGGAGATTTTAGCATTGAATGGCCTTGCAGCTTCAAAACCTGGCTGCTTCCTGCCTGGGGGAATCCTTTGTTGGGAGATTTTAGCAATGAATGGCCTTGCAACTTTGAAAGTGTGGCTTCTTCCTGCCTGGGGGAATCCTTTGTTGGGAGATTTTAGCAATGAATGGCCTTGCAACTTTGAAAGTGTGGCTTCTTCCTGCCTGGGGGAATCCTTTGTTGGGAGATTTTAGCAATGAATGGCCTTGCAACTTTGGAAGTGTGGCTTCTTACTGCCTTGGGGGAATCCTTTGTTGGGAGATTTTAGCATTGAATGGCCTTGCAACTTTGAAAGTGTGGCTTCTTACTGCCTGGGGGAATCCTTTGTTGGGAGATTTTAGCATTGAATGGCCTTGCAACTTCGAAAGTGTGGCTTCTTACTGCCTGGGGAATTCTTTGTTGGGAGATTTTAGCATTGAATGGCCTTGCAGCTTCAAAACCTGTCTGCTTCCTGCCTGGGGGAATCCTTTGTTGGGATATCTTAGCATTGAATGGCCTTGCAACTTTGAAAGTGTGGCTTCTTACTGCCTGGGGGGGGGGGTAATCCTTTGTTGAGAGGTGATTACTAGCTGCTCCTGACTGCCTCCAACTAGGGCTCCCAAGCACTGAGCCATGGCAGTTAAAGTGGTGCCAAAACCAATTAGTTCTGCAGTGCAGCTGCACCCTAACTTGGTTCTCGCTTGGTCCTTGAATGAATGAGTGTTAATCCGCTACTATCCGCAGGGGGACCAATCAGCGAAGAGAAGAGCCCTCCCCTCTTCCGCGGGAGGATAGTTATGAACGGCGGCTTCAGACGGGCCCGTTCCTGATTGGTCGCCCGCCACCTCCGCCAAGGGCCAATCGGAGCGGGGCGCGCGCGCGGGAACGGTCCCAAAAGTTGGGGGTCACTTTTGAAAAGTCCTCCTCGAGGTGGGAAGGCAGGCAGGCGGGCGTGGGTGTCGCTGGCCTTGCAGAGATGGTGCGGACCAAGGCCGACTGCGGAGGGACCGGCGGAGCTTACCGAAAAGGCAAGGAATAGCCCAATATTTGGGGGTCTGTGTTTGCTGTGGTGGTACATCTACACTGGGGGTTTAACTCACTTTGATTCCGCTTTACCTGAGCCCTGCCTCAAGGCTATGAGACGCTGGGAGTTGTACTTTGGCGAGACCCCAGCAGTATTTGGCAAGGAAAGGTAAAGGTCCGATAAAACTAGAACTTGCACGATTCCATAGCAACTAAAGCGATATCAAACCGCATTAAATCTGCAGTGTGGAAGCATTTTAAGTCGGTTGCCTTATTATGGTGTCTTATGGGCAGGAGTTGTTCAGGAGGAGGTGATTTTGCCATCCTCTGAGGCTGGAAAAGTTGTGTTGCAGAGTTGTGTTGTCTTGTTAGAGAGTGCTGGTTCCACACCAAACTACAACTCCCAGGAAGGAAAAAATATATATATATATATAGAGAGAGAGAGAGAGAATAATAATCTCACCAAAATGCCTCCAAACTAATCGATAACTGATGTGAATGGTATTCTATCACAATCATTTTGTGTTTTTGTGTCTAGTTATAATGTAAAACTATGTTTTATGTATGTAGTATGTTCATGTTTTATGTATGTTGTATGTTCCTGTTTTATGTATGTCGCATGTTGAGTCCCCTTTGGGGTGAAAAGGGCGGCATAAAAATGTCGTAAATAAATATATGCCCAAATATATAATATGGTGGTGCAGCAGATTAAATCGCTGAGCTGCTGAACTAGCTGACTGAAACATCAGTGGTTTGAATCCGGGGAGTGGGTTGAACTCCTGCTATTGGCCCAGTTCCTGCTAACCTAGCAGCTCGAAAACATGCAAATGTGAGTAGATCAATCGGTACCTCTTTGGCGAGAAGGTAACGGCGCTCCATGCTGGCCACATGACCTTGGAGGTGTCTATGGACAATGCCGCCTCTTTTGCTTAGAAATGGAGGTGAGCACCACCCCCCAGAGTCGGGCACGACTCGACTTGGTATCAGGGGGAAACTTTACCTTTAATTTAAATTTTTGATTGATTACGAAGGTTCAAAAGTCAATAATGTTACAAGTCAGGCACAGACCCACTTGGACCCTCCAGGAGTTGTTGATTTCAACTCCCATCATTCCTAGCAGCCTCAGGCCCCTTCCTTTCCCCCCTCAGCCGCTTAAATTGTTACACTACTATAGATATAAACAAGATTATGAATGGTTAAGTTGGTTTAAATTAGTCTAGATATAATGTAAAACTATGTTTTATATATGTTGTATGTTCATATGACTTATAAGCCGCGCTGAGTCCCCTTTGGGGTGAAAAGGGCGGCATAAAAATGTCGTAAATAAATAAATATATGCATATATATATATATATATATATAATTTATTCGTATTTGTCTGCTGCCCTTCCCAATGGCTCGGGGCGACTCACAACATGTTATAAAAACAGCCAATACAGCGAAAGTTAAAACCACAATAAAACCACAGATAAAAAGGCACACTAGGTCGCACATTAAACACTGCGACAACAGAAGATAATACAAGATGGCGGTATGCAGAGGGAGACTGCATTTCATCCAACCCCAAAAGCCTACTGAAACAACAGAGTCTTGCAGGCTTTCCTAAATGGGAGGATGTTCTGAATGTTGGTTAAATCGCTGAACTTGCTGACTGAAACATCAGTGGTTTGAATCCGGGGAGCGGGTTGAACTCCCGCTATTGGCCCAGCTCCTGCCAACCTAGCAGCTCGAAAACATGCAAATTTGAGTAGATCAATAGGTATTTTATTTATTTATTTACTTTATTTATATTCCGCTCTTCTCACCCCGAAGGGGTGATTACAGGTACACATAGTACACAGTACACACATATAAACGAACAGAGGCAAACTCTGGCCACCAGGGGGAGCTGACGCACTCCTCATCTCTCAGCGTCCTTTGTTGTTCCTTCCGCATTCCTTAGTGTTTCCTGCAGTTCTTTAATGGCCATATAATTCAGTCAAAATTTGCCTCCCCACTTAATGTGGTACCTTTATCACCTACTTGACAGATGCAACTGTCTTTCGGGCTGCAAAGGTCAACAGCAGGCTACACTTAAGGTCGTGCACCCACCTTGACCCGGGCAGGCCTTAAACTCATGACCTATTGGTCAGAGAGATCTTATGCAGCTGACACTTAGCCACCTGCGCCACATTCCCGGTGCTAAAAAGGTACCTCTTTGGCGGGAAGGCAATGGGACTCCATGCTGGCCACATGACCTTGGAGGTGTCTATGGACAATGCCGCCTCTTTTGCTTAGAAATGGAGATGAGCACCCCCCCTCCCCCCAGAGTCGGGCACGACTCGACTTAGTATCAGGGGGGAATCTTTACCTTTAATTTAAAACTGTATTGTTATTGAAAAGCTTTACGAATTAAATTATAGTGTTTGATGAAATAAATGATGCTTGAATCCCCCCATTGTTTGAGACTTTAATGGCTTCCTTCTTTTAATGGCAGTGGTTGCAGCAAGGGCTCCACGGAAGGTACTTGGCTCTGGAAGCGCCAATTTAACAACATCTCCTCCCTCGCGGAAAGGTAAGTGTGTGGGTTGGTAGGATTGACTCTTTATTGCCTTACAGTTGGAGTATGAGTCATACAATACTTGTAAGGTATCATTTAATGGGCCTCCATTTGAGCCTTCTGCTCCCAGAGTCTTCAACCAGCAAAACTACCATTTATACTTGAGTATAAGCTGAGTTTTTCAGCCCTTTTTTAGGCTGAAGAAGCCCCCCATGGCTTCTATTCAAGTCAAAGTTATTTATTATTTTACTCTTTTATTGTTATTATTATTGCATTTATTATTTTACTCTATTATATTACTCTATTATATTCATTAATTTTTCTCTATTTTTGTTATTATTACATTTATTATTTTACTCTCTATTATTATTGGAAGGAAACGTAAGCACATTTACATTAAAGACTGTTAGGATAATGGTTTAATCAGAGTTTTATCTTAAATTGCACTTTTATGTAAATATTCGAAACCATTTAACATACCTCAATTAATGTAATTTTATTGGTCTCTATTTTTATTTTGAAATTTACTAGTAGCTGCTGCATTTCCCACACTCGGCTTATACTCGAGTCAATACGGTTTCCCAGGTTTTTTTGTTTAAAAATTGGGTGCCTCAGCCATGCCCGGATTACCCATAAAGCCAATGAAGCCATGGCCTAGGGGCGCAAGCCAGGGGGGAGGGTGCAGATCATGGACCAAAAAAAACCCTGGTCTGCGCCCCTCTTTCCCCCTTTCTCATGCCCCTCCTTGCTCCTTCTCCCGGCAAAGTCTCTGCTCCATCCCCTCCGTCTCTTGCTCTCTCTCGCACGCTCTCTCTTATGCACGCCTTTGGAGCGACTTTGCACCCGCTGCGCTCTCCCCAAGCCTCCCGACTCCCGAGGAGACCTTCAGAGCACAGCGGAGCTTTTAAGCCAGTGGGAATGGGGACCTTGGAGGTGGCGGGAGGTTGGCTTAAAGGGGGCGTAATTCCAAAGTGTGGCCTAGGGCGCAGAAAAGTGTTAATCCGGACCTGGCCTCAGCTTATATTCAGGTCAGTTTATACTTGAGTATGTACGGTAGTAAATGGGGATTATGGGAATTAAAATCCAAATATTTGGAAGGCCAAAGATTTTTTTCCCTATTTTCTTTTATTTAGTTACTTATTTTAATCTTTTTAATCCAAAGTAAAGCCAAAGTTAAAAAATACAAACACAAGGAAAGTTCCTTTCAAGTTATGAATATGACAAACATGTGACAGCTTCCTTTGTGAGATCTAGGCACTCCTGCCGTAGGTCGGCTGTAGTGATAAACACCATGACATTTGCTTCTGGGTGTATTTAAATAGAACTTTATTCTTTAAGCAGGACTCTCATTGTTGCCCCTCTCCATTTAGAGAGATGAAGGTGTGGAAAAAACCTGCTTGTTTCTCCCTAAAGTGGCTTTTCTGGGATTTTGTTTGATAGCCAACATGTGTGCCCCTGTATTCTGATTACATGCAATATTTTATACAACATATACATTTTTTTATTTTAGTGGGATGCTTTAACTGCTTTTGTGCTGATGTGTTCTTAATTTCATTGTATAGCGGAGAACAAATATGCCGGTGGCAATCCAGTCTGTGTGAGGCCAACACCACCGTGGCAAAAAGGAATAGGCGAATTCTTCACTCAGTCCGCAAAGCACTCTGAGAAGGAAAATCACATTTTGGACGACGAACAACCGGGATGCAGTGGAATAGGAACAAGTAGTTGAAAGTAAGAAACCTAGGCCATTGTGTTCACCACTCTGATATCCTTGTAACAGCGTAAGATGGTTTGTTTTCTAGCGATCGCTGAAATTCAGGGGTAAAGAGTGGCAGAACTGCTTCAGATTTGGCTTTTGAGCCTATACGTAATTGTCCAGCCCTCTTGATAAAGACAGAAGTCACAGAAATGGCATTGAATATAGAATGAATTTTTGGTAAAATGTATCAGAAGTCACAGGTAATGTTATGTTGTTATATGTCTTTGGGCTTGGCCTCTTTTTTTTAAAAAAAAGAGTCTTTATTAGTTTTGCATTAAAAGACAAAGACAAATTATACATACAACAAAAAAGACAGGAGATACAATGATTGCGGAGTGAGCAAGGGTTGCTCGAAAAAGAAAAAAGTGGCTACCTAAGAGAGGTGTGTGTAAAAAGTGTGTAAAAAGGGGTTGAGTGGAGAACAGGAATTTTCCCATACTGTCTTTTCTCCCTCGCCTCGCCTTGCTGAAAGTCCCCATAAACTGCCTGTATAGAGAAAGAGAAGAGCATGACATCGTATTTAGTCTAGAATCAGATCCACATTATATTCCATCCTGCAATATTGGCACACCGCCCCCCAGTCTGATTTTTCTAGCCTGGTTTTATTTTTGTTTCTTAATTTCTCGGTTAACCATTCTAGTTGGATTGTTTCCATTACCTTTATGAACCATTCCTCTTTGGTCGGGACTAATATAGATTTCCAGTTCTTGGGCTTGGCCTCTTGTGAGCTGCCCCGAGTCCCCTTGGGGAGATGGTGGCGGGGTATAAATAAATTATTATCATAAGTCACAGGTAAGGTTCTTCTCTGAAAACAGACCTTTTGAGTTATATGTCTTATTCCTACATTTTATTAGTATTTGTCTTTGTTATTTTAATATACTGTATACCTTCTAATATTTTATCGGTGAGGAGAGGAAGGTAACAAATGTGTTACTATCTATCATCATCTAGAAACTCAAACGAGGGAACAGGAATCATTTAATAATAATAATAATAGGAAACAGAAGTGTGTGTGTGTGAGTTTGTTATGTAGTCCTTTGTAAAAAGGTAAAGGTTTCCCCTTGACATTAAGTCTAGCCGAGTCAGACTCTGGGGCAGGGGTGGGCAATTATTTTTTCCAAGGGGCCACACGAGAGCAAAAAAATGTAATGGCGGGCCGCACCTAGAGGCGGAACTACATTCTAATCGACCTTATTTATTTATTTACTATATTTACTATATATTACACATCATTAATATTAACATATTAATATATCAAGAAATGTTCATATATTATTAGTATTAATATCATAATTATTATAGTATATATAGACATATATTGAAATTATAATATAACATTATAAATATAACTAATTATAAATATAATTATAATTATAATATAACAAAATTATTATAAAATAATAAAAACCACTAAAATAAAATGAAATTCAAGAAGACAAGGTGCGAATCAAAATGGAGGCTGACATCCTCAAGAGAGGAAGGATCCCAAGATGGAATGGCCCAATGGACCCAGCCCAGAGGATGACAAAGCAGACCCAGCTGCTGCCGCAGCAGACGATCGGAGGCTGCAGGCCTCCGCCCGCTCTCGCCCCCAGCCATTCTGTCAAAGGTGTTCCCGATCAGCTAATCGCCCTGCCATGGAGTACCTGCCATCCCGGGAGGCGATCCAGTCCTGCAGCGGGAGCATTCGGAGACCTGCGGCAGCTGATCGCCCTGGCGACCCGGAAGACGTTCAAGTCTTCCGGGTCGCCAGGGCGATCAGCTGCCGCAGGATCTCCGAATGCTCCCGCTGCAGGACTGGATCGCCTCCCGGGATGGTAGGCACTCCTAAGCCGGCACTCCTCCGATCGTTCTCTGGAGTGGCGGGCTGTCTGCCGACACAGGCCCCCCAGCCCACGATGGGATGACGGCAGCAGCAGCCCTTCCTCTTGCAGAAATGGTCCCACTCCCAACACCCTTCTCCCTGGGCCGGTCAGAATCAGCCGGCGGGCTGCATCCGGCCAGCGGGCCGTATGATGCCCAGGTCTGCTCTTGCAAGGGGGGGATGGCGGCGGCGCTCATCTCAGTTTCTAAGCCGGAGAGCCAGTGTTGTCCGTAGACGCCGCATGTGGCCAGCATGACTGCATGGAGCACCTTTACCTTCCCCCCTTTGTGCTACCCCCCGACATCTGCTTTGAAATTATAGAATAATTTAGAGCTGCATTTTGAGCATCTCCAAGGGATTGCAAGCAAAGGAAAAGAGATTTTTTTTGTATTATAATGTTATATGATTTTATTTCCTTTCCAGGATTTGTCTCCTGCTTCCCTATATGGACCCCACAGAAGATGACCAAAACGTACTTTGGCTCCCCTCTTCTGCTGGCAGATCTTGGCATGTTCTTACAACGACATTGCATACACTCATGTATATAAATATATATTGTTTGTTTTGAGTAAAGGCTTTATAAAAGCCTCCTAGGCTGTTTTGTTTACTAAAATGACCTGAAACTTGAATAACCCTTAAGGGAATGGAAATCAATATTTCCTGGGAGTTTAGGTACCGATAAGCATCGCATTGCTTCGTAGATAGGGAAGTTACGTTAAATGCTATTTGCTTCTTTATGCACTTACTAAATACTTGTGCCATATGACTGTTAATAAACTTTTTGTAACAAAAAAAGTATTATTAACATCTGTTTTCTCTTTTGGTCACTAAATGCAAGATCAAGATGATTTCTCTGTAATCAATTAACCTACCAAAAAATTTCAGAATTATTCCCATTCTTAAATGGAACTAACTTCCTTGTTGAGGACTGCAGACTCGAGCAGTGTGAGGTTGACTTCCAACAAGCACAATATTTATTTGTTTCATCAATGGAACTTTATGAGGAATCTGTGCTCTGAACCATCAGATGTTTTGAATTCTTTCGGCACTGAAAAATACTTCTAAAGCTCTGGTTTTTTTATACACTGGCAAATCTCTGTTTTCCTAAGAGATAACAGGTTATTCAATCTAACAACTGAAACCATTGCCATGCATAATTATATCTGGTTGTATATCACAAGAGATGATTCTACTCTATAGGAGGTTTCGGCTCTTCTCCGAAAGATTATGCTTTTCTAAAAAGTTATTTATTTATTTACTTTTCTATTCCACCTTCTCACCCCGCAGGGGACTCAGGGCGGATTACAATGTACACATTACATTTAGAAACACAAACACACAAAACAGACAGAGGCAACATCTGGCCACCAGGGGGAGCTGTCACACTCCTTCATTCCTCAGCGTGTTTCCTGGAGATCTTTTTTTATGGCCTCGTAAATCAGTTAAATTTAGCCTCCCCACTAAGTGGGACCTTAATTTCCTACTTGACAGATGCAACTGTCTTTCGGGTTGCAAAGGTTGACAACAGGCTACACAATAGGTCGAGAGCCCACCTTGACCCGGGCAAGCCTCGAACTCATGACCTTCTGGTCAGAGTTATAATCTCCAAAAGGTTATGAATGCCATTTTCCAAAAGAAAGGCTGTCATAAGGAAGAGGGAGCAGGCTTGTTTTCGTCTGTTCTTGTGACTAGGACTCAATGGAACAATGGTTTCAAATGACAGGAAAGGAAATTCCACCTGAACATTAGGAAGGATATCCTGAGCTGTTCAACAATGGAACTCTCTGCCTCGGAGTCCAGTGGAGGCTCCTCCTTTGGAGCATGTGGACACTTTCAACAGAAATGAGGAAACCATGAAAATGAACAAAATATGACTCTCAGTATTTTTTTAAAAATCAGGACACTAAACGAAATACACTCCGAATATTGGAGATAATGGATCATGACCAGTTAGGTTCACTGACCATTCGAGAATAGATAATGAATGGTTAGGATCACAACCTAATCGGGATAGCAGAGTTTGAGTAATTGATGATCGCTGGGTGTGTAGATATTTTGTTGCTGTTTGCTGCTTACTTTTTTAAAGATACATTGTGTCTAGTGATAACTTCATGTATTTAAAGATACAGTCACAATTCTTGTCAAGGGTTACAAACTTCAGTAACAATTCAAAGAGTTTCTATCTTCTACTTGTATCTTGAACTCAGAAACTTCTTCATAAACTGTTGCTTTATACAGTTCTCTTACATAAGAGTTATTTTCCAATAAAACACAAGCTTCTAATTTCCTAACATGAGCTTCGGCACTCTGACAGACTTCTACGGTATACTCGAGCTCATTCAAGGCTCAACACATTTCTCTAAACAGCCTGTTTAAACCTGAACATTCAGATTGGACTGTCAAAATCCCATTAAAGCAGGGGTCGGGAACCTTTTGGACTCAGCCATGAAAGCAAAATATTTTGAAATTTATTTCGGTAAGAGCCATATAATATACAGTATATAATATATTTTAAGACTGAATTCAACTAAATGTGAGTATATATGTACATACTATGAGAAAAGGATTCCCCCGGCAGAATGAAGGGACACTTCAGACCTGGCTCTGCAAAAGTCATGCTCAGGACTCTGGGAAGGAAGAGAAGACTGAAGGAAGGGGGAAAGAAAGAGAGGAAATCAAGGGGGAGAAAAAAATCGAAAAGGAAGAAAAGCAGGAGAGGGACAAAGATGGGGAAAAAGAAGGAAATGGGAAGGGAGGAGGAAAGGGTGGGGAAAAGGAGTGGGAAAGTAAAATGAAGGGAAAAGAGGAAAGTGAAGAGAAGGAAGATTTGGGGGGAAAGAAGAGGGCGGGAGAATGGAGGAAAGGAGGGAAAAGGAAGGAGAGAAGGAAAGGGTGAAGGAGAAAGGAAGGAGAATGGAGGAAAGGAAGGGGAGAGGGAGGGAAAAGGAAGAGTAGGAAAGGGTGAAGGGGAGGAAGGAAGAGGGAGAATGGGGGAAAGAAGGAAGGGGAGAAGGGGGAGAAAGGAAGAGGGAGAATGGAGGAAAGGAAGGGGAGAGGGAGGGAAAAGGAAGAGTAGGAAAGGGTGAAGGGGGAGAAAGGAAGAGAATGGAGGAAAGGAAGGAGTGGGAGGGAAAAGGAAGAAGGAAAGAATGGAAGAGGGAGAATGGAGGAAAGAAGGTAGGGGAGAGGGAGGGAAAAGGAAGGAAGGGGAAGGGGTGAGAGGGAGGGAAAAGGAAGGAGAAGGAAAGAATGGCAGAGGGAGGAAAGAAGGAAGGGGAGAGAGGGAGGGAAAAAGGAAAGGGTGAAGGGAAGGAAGGAAGAGGGAGAATGGAGGAAAGAAGGAAGGGGAGTAGGAGGGAAAAGGAGAGAAGGAAAGGGTGAAGGGGAAGGAAGAGGGAGAATGGAGGAAAGGACGGAGAGAAGGAGGGAAAAGGAAGGAGAAGGAAAGAATGGGAGAGGGAGGGAGGAAAGAAGGAGAGGGAGGGAAAAGGAAGGAGAGGAGAAGGAAAGGGGGAAGAGGAAGGAAGAGGGAGAATGGAGGAAAGGGAGAGAGGGAGAAGGAAAGAATGGAAGAGGGAGGGAGGAAAGAAGTTAGGGAGAGGGGGAGGAAAAAGGTGGGGGGAGAGACTCAAGATGTCCAAATGTGAACACCGGTGGGAGTTTGGGGAAAATAGACTTGACACTTGGGAACTCTAGTTGCTGGGATTTATAGTTCACCTACAACCAAGGAGCATTCTGAACCCACCAACGATGGAATTGGGACAAACTTCCCACACAGAACTCCAATAAACAACAGAAAATACTGAGTTTTCTGATGGTCTTTAGCGACCCCTCTGACACCCTCTCACGACCGACCCCCAGGTTGAGAAACACTGCTTTAGAGGCTTTTAATCAGAGGCTGGATGGCCATCTGTCGGGGGTGCTTTGAATGCAATTCCCCTGCAGGGCCGTACTAAGGTGATTTTAAATGGTAAGCGAACATTATTTTGCCCCCCCAAATCGCTTGATAACAACAGGTATAAGCAGGGCCGTATTAAGGTAATTTTAAATGGTAAGCGCACATTATTTCGGCGCCTCCTCGCTCTCCGGCCTCGTGGAGCGTGCGCATGCATGCTGGGTGCGCATGTGCTGGGCCAGCTAGTTCTGCGCATGCGCCATTGCTGCGGAGGGACTCCAGATGGACCGAGATACCAATCGCCCTAAGTGAGGCCGAAAAGGAGGAACTTTTTGCAGCCGGGACGGAGCCAGGGCATTTTGGGCGATTGGCGTCTCAGTCCAGCTGGAGTCTCTTTGCAGCAATGGCACATGCGTGGAACCTAGGGGTTGCCATATGTCCCTTATTCTAAGGGACGTCCCTTATTTTGGTCCTAAAATTTGTGTCCCTTATTTTCAGACCCTGTCCCTTATATTTGACTAGCAGGACAGGACTGGGCGGTGCAGCGGTTTCCATAGCAATGCCTGCCCGGGGATTCCAACTCGCAGGGCAGCCTGCGTCCCCGTTGGAAGGAAGAGGCGATACAGGACTTTTTCAAAGTACAGTATTGTACTTGGGTAATTAACCGTTACCCAAGGGGAATGTTGGATCATGTTGGATAAAGATAGTTTCTGGTTGCTGGAGAGTTACTCTTAAAATAGGTCTAGCTGTGCATCCCAATACTATACAATGCTGTGTATCCCATACTATACTATACCATTAATTATTGACATAATAATCATGAAGATGTACTGTCTTATAAAATTTATTTTATTTCAATGTTTAGACAGTGCACTTTTAAAGTCAGCAAAGTCAAGTACTAAATACAGATGGAGAAAATTAGGTAGTTCTAATAATGTTTTTTCTGCATGACAAAGCATGCAGAAACATACCATGTACTGTTAAGAGGGTATAAGTCAGTTTTCTTTCATGAGTTTCAATCATTATCTTATTCTGTTAATAAAACTATTTCTACCTAACGTTTGAGTTTCAAGTTTTTAATGAAGTGTCCCTTATTTTTGTGAAAAATCCCGTAAATGTCACTTATTTCTCATATCAAAAAATGGCAACCCTAGGCAGGCATGTAGCCAGGGGGGGCTAAGGGGGCTTCAGCCCCCCCGAAATTCTCAGGGTGGTCCGCAAAAAGGCCTTACGGGTACATTATTTAAACTGTTATGTTTATTCATATCATGATCTGATCACCATGCTCATTATATCCCACACTAATGGGGTTATTGGGATAACAATACAAAAAGGTTTGCTAGGTAGACCCTCTTCCACCCAGTCTCAGCCCCCCGAACCAAACTCAGCCCCGAACCAAAATCCTGGCTACGGCCCTGGCTCAGGTCTCTTCCCTAGAACCCGTCCCTAGAACGCTTGCGCAGACAAACTTCGGAACCTTCTAGCAAGAATTCTTAATAGCCCAATGAAGCCCCGCCCCTCACTCCCCCACCGCATATATAGCCAGTGGGAGGGGCTTCACCCTTCAGTTCTCTCTAACGTCGCGATAAACAACAAAGAAAATCTGAAGGCATGACTAGAGGGGAGGAAGGGCGGGCTGTATGCATTCACAGGTGACCACTCCAGGAACCATGGTTACAGGTAAGCAACCCATGTTTGCCTTTTCGTGGTCAACTGTGAATGCATACATGTGCATTCCTAGGCTCAGGTCTCTTCCCTAGAACCAGAGAACCCTAGAGTGGGAAGAGCCTGGTGGGCCATCCAGTCCAACCCCATTCTGCCAAGGAGCAGGGGAACAGGGGCGGATTGACCATTAGGCAAAGTAAGCACCCGCTTAGGGCGCCACGTGGTCAGGGGCGCACCTGGCCGGCAGGTTCCACTAGGCAGGGCCGTAGCCAGGCTTGTGGTTCGGGGGGGGGCTGAGTTTGGTTCAGGGGGGGGGGGGCTGAGACTGGGTGGAAGAGGGTCTACCCTAGCAAACCTTTTGTATTGTTATCCCAATAACCCCATTAATGTGGGATATATTGTGCATGGTGATCAGATCATGATATGAATAAACATAACAGTGTAAATAATGTACCAGTAAGGCCTTCTCGCGGACCACCCTGAGAATTTTGGGGGGCTGAGTTTGGTTCAGGGGGCTGAGACTGGGTGGAAGAGGGTCTACCCTAGCAAACCTTTTGTATTGTTATCCCAATAACCCCATTAATGTGGGATATATTGTGCATGGTGATCAGATCATGATATGAATAAACATAACAGTGTAAATAATGTACCAGTAAGGCCTTCTCGCGGACCACCCTGAGAATTTTGGGGGGGGGGCTGAGACTCGGTGGAAGAGGGTCTACCCTAGCAAACCTTTTGTATTGTTATCCCAATAACCCCATTAATGTGGGATATATTGTGCATGGTGATCAGATCATGATATGAATAAACATAACAGTTTAAATAATGTACCAGTAAGGCCTTCTCGCTGACCACCCTGAGAAATTCGGGGCTGAGTTTGGTTCGGAGGGGGGCTGAGACTGGGTGGAAGAGGGCCTACCCTAGCAAACCTTTTGTATTGTTATCCCAATAACCCCATTAATGTGGGAAATATTGTGCATGGTGATCAGATCATGATATGAATAAACATAACAGTTTAAATAATGTACCAGTAAGGCCTTCTCGCGGACCATCCTGAGAATTTCGGGGGGCTGAGTTTGGTTCGGGGCTGAGACTGGGTGGAAGAGGGTCTACCCTAGCAAACCTTTTGTATTGTTATCCCAATAACCCCATTAATGTGGGATATAATGAGCATGGTGATCAGATCATGATATGAATAAGCATAACAGTTTAAATAATGTACCAGTAAGGCCTTCTCGCGGACCACCCTGAGAATTTGGGGGGGCGGAAGCCCCCTTAGCCCCCCCCTGGCTACATGCCTGCCCTAGTGGAACCTGGCGGCCAGGTGCGCCCCTGACCACGTGGCGCCCTAAGCGGGTGCTTACTTTGCCTAAGGGTCAATCCGCCCCTGTTCCCCTGCTCCTTGGCAGAATGGGGTTGGACTGGATGGCCCACCAGGCTCCTCCCACTCCAGGGTCCTCTGGTTCTAGGGAAGAGACCTGAGCCTCCCTCCCTCTGCCTCGTCCGCAGCCTGGCCCAGTTCCGCTTAGCAACAGAACGCGGTTGCTAAGGAGCGGGCGTGGCGGCGAGAACCCGGAAGTGGCGTTGTGACGGCCCCGCGGCCCCGCTGTCGCCTTCCCCATAGGCCGCAGCCTGGCTCAGGGCGTGTCCGGAGGGAGGGAGGGAGAACTTCCGGGTCGCCCCGCTCCCCCTCAGAGAGCGCGTCGTGAAGGAGGGGGCAGGGGCCCCGGGTTGGCGCCCCCTCCCGAAGGCGGTAAGGCCCCCAGCTCCCCGCTTTCCCCTTCTCCTCCCCGGCCTCCTCTCTCCTGGTTGTCGTCGAAGGGGCTGTGAGGGGAGGAGGAGGAGAAGGCCAAAGGCCAGCGGCAGGGCCCTGCGCCCACTCCCAAGCCTTTTCTCTCTCTCTCTCTCTCTCTCCCTCTCAAGGCCGGCATGTCCCGACTTGCCCAGCTAGGGTATTTCTTCCCTTCCATCTCAGTCTCCTTCTCTTTCTTGCCTCGGGCTTTGTGCGTTCCTGACAAGACTCATTGAGGGAATTAGCTTGGAACAGGCCTGGGCCAACTTGGGCCTTCCCTCTAGTTGTTTTGGACTCCAACTCCCAGAATTCCTCACAGCCTCGGGCCCTTTCCTTTCCCCCCTCAGCCGCTTAAGCGGCTGAGGGGGGAAAGGAAGGGGCCCGAGGCTGTGAGGAATTCTGGGAGTTGGAGTCCAAAGCACCTGCAGGGCCCAAGTTGGCCAATAAATAAGTTAGCTTGGCCTACTAATTGGCATATGGTGTCTGATTGGCCAGCCTCAACATTCTGACATTCTTAAGCGGCTAAGGGGGGGAAAGGAAGGGCCTGAGGCTGTGAGGAATTCTTGGAGTCCAAAGCAACTAGAGGGAAGGCCCAAATTGGCCAATAAATAAGTTAGCTTGACCTGCTAATTGGCATATGGTGTCTGATTGGCCAGCCTCAACATTCTGACATTCTTAAGCGGCTGAGGGGGGAAAGGAAAGGGCCCGAGGCTGTGAGGAATTCTGGGAGTCCAAAGCAACTAGAGGGAAGGCCCAAATTGGCCAATAAATAAGTTAGCTTGACCTGCTAATTGGCATATGGTGTCTGATTGGCCAGCCTCAACATTCTGACATTCTTAAGCGGCTGAGGGGGGAAAGGAAAGGGCCCGAGGCTGTGAGGAATTCTGGGAGTTGGAGTCCAAAGCACCTGCAGGGCCCAAGTTGGCCAATAAATAAGTTAGCTTGACCTGCTAATTTGCATATGGTGTCTGATTGGCCAGCCTCAACATTCTGACGTTCTTAAGCGGCTGAGGGGGGAAAGGAAGGGGCCCGAGGCTGCGAGGAATTCTGGGAGTTGGAGTCCAAAGCACCTGGAAGGAAGGCCCAAGTTGGATGTGGAAGGATGGGTGTTTGTTTTGTCATTTGGACGTATATAATGTGATTGGGGAAGCCTTTAGTTGTACAATGTAGAATGGCAATCAAGTTCTTCCATTCTGTTCCTCATCCTGACATCTGTTTTGCCTGTTTGGTAGGAGTTTGAGGTCTTCCTATCTTTCTTCTCCTTCCTTGTTCTTCCAGGATTGTTATTTATATGTACACACACATAATTGTTGAGGGCTTTACGTACTTCTGTGAATACAGTGCGCGCACACACACACACATATACACATACACACATTGTGAATATATATTTATGTGTGTGTGTATATATATGGGAATATATATAATTCAATCAAGTTCTTATATTATATATATATGACATTTTGAAAATCAAGTTCTTCTATTCCTCATCCTGACATCCTTGTTCTCCCAGGATTGTTATTTATATGTACACACACATTATTGTTGAGGGCTTTACGTACTTCTGTTAATGCAGTGCGCACACACATACACATATACACATACACACATTGTGAATATATATTTATGTGTGTGCGTATATATTCTGGGAATATATATATATATATATATATATATATAATGACAATCAAGTTCTTCTTCTATTCTATTCCATTTTGAAAATCCTCCCATCTTTGTTCTTGTTCCCAGGATTGTTATTTATATGTACACACACATTATTGTTGAGGGCTTTACGTACTTCTGTGAATACACTGCACGTGCACACACACACATATACACATACACACATTGTGAATATATATTTATGTGTGTGTATATATATATATTCTGGGAATATATGTGTGTGTATAGAAGAATGATTGTATTTTATATATATATATATATATATATATATATAGAATGACAATCAAGTTCTTCTATTCTATTCCTCATCCTGACATTTTGAAAATGAGGACGTCTTTCCCATCTTTGTTCTCCTTACTTGTTCTCCCAGGATTGTTATTTATATGTACACACACATTATTGTTGAGGGCTTTGCGTACTTCTGTGAATGCAGTGCGCGCGCACACACATACACACACTGTGAATATATAGAAGAACTTGATTGTCTATATATATATATATATATATATATATATATATATATAGAATGACAATCAAGTTCTTCTATTCCTCATCCTGACATCAGTTTTGCCTGTTTGGTAGGAGTTTAAGGTCTCCTCTTTTTTTCTTCTTCTTGAAAATAAGGATAACATCTGTCCCGTCTTCAGGAACCTTCCTTGTTCTTCCAGGATTGTTATTTATATGTGCACACACATTTTTATTGAGAGCTTTGCGTACTTCTGTGAATGCAGTGCGTGTGTGTATATATATATATATATATATATATTCTGTGAATATACACACATATATAATTAGAAAATCAAGTTATTCTATTCTATTCCTCATCCTGACATTGGTTTTGCCTCTTTTGTAGAAGTTTGAGGTCTTCCCTTTTTTGAAAATAAGGACAATGTTTTTCCCACCTTCAGGACCTTCCTTGTTCTCCCAGGATTGTTATTTATATGTACAAACACATTATTGTTGAGGGCTTGGCATGCTTCTGTGAATGCAGTGCGCGCGCGCACACACACACACATATAGAATGACAATCAAGTTCTTCTATTCCTCATCCTTACATCAGTTTGCCTGATTGGTAGGAATTTGAGGTCTTCTCTTTTCTTTTCTTTTTTTTTTAAAAAGGACAATGTCTTTCCCATCTTCAGGAACCTTCCCTGTTTTCCCAGGATTGTTATTTATATGTACAAACACATTATTGTTGAGGGCTTGGCATGCTTCTGTGAATGCAGTGTGTGCGCGCGCTCACACACACATACACATATATAGAATGACAATCAAGTTCTTCTATTCTATTCCTCATCCTTACATCAGTTTGCCTGTTTGGTAGGAATTTGAGGTCTTCTCTTTTTTTAAAAAAAATATAAGGACAATGTCTTTCCCATCTTCAGGAACCTTCCCTGTTTTCCCAGGATTGTTATTTATATGTACACACACATTATTGTTGAGGGCTTGGCATACTTCTGTGAATGCAGTGCATACACACACACACTCATAAATATACAGAGGGTGGCCAAATTATTATACTCAAACATGCATTTTTGTATTTTTTATTATGGTAACATAGTTTTATTATTTTAAACATATTTAATATATGTTTTAAATATATTTTAAATAGGAATTAAACATTTTAAACTAAAATTACCATGTGATATATATTTGAAATAAATTAAAAATATAATTATTTAATATTTGGTAACTTCATTTTTTTCTGCTATCACAGCTTCAATCCGACGTGGCATGCTTTCAATGCATGATATGGCTACTTGTTGAAGTCTTGGAGTTTTGTGCCATGCTTTGATGATACAAAAAATGACACTCACAAGAAGAAGCTTGCAATTTGAAATTTCAACGGACACTGACGTCTGTTACACTTAAAACAAAAACAAAAAAACAAAGACTAAAGTGAAGCCAGATTATGTAGAGTTGCCAGATGTGTACATAATAATTAGAAAGAGAGAATAATATACTGACTACTCTGTAAAATAAGTTATGGCTAGATCTGTTTTAATTATTTTGAAAAAAACAATTTGAGTATAATAATTTGGCCACTCTCTGTACATACACATACATACCCTGTGAATATATATTTATATGTGTGTGTGTGTGTATTCATCAGTTTTGCCTGTTTGGTAGGAGTTTGAGGTTTTTGTTTTTTAAAAAATAAGGACAATGTTTGTCCCATCTTCAGGGATTTTCCTTGTTCTCCCAGGATTAGAATCCTAGAGTTGGAAGAGACCTCATGGGCCATCCAGTGCATCCCCCTGCCAAGAAGCAGGAATACTGCATTAAAAGCACCCCCATATAGTTATTTATATGTTTGTATACACACATATTATTTTTGTGGGCTTTGTGTGCTTCTGTGAATTCAGTGCATATTTATATATTCTGTGAATGCAGTGTGTGTGTGTGTGTGTGTGTTCTTCTTTGGTGACTTCTCCCTTTTTCCACTTCTTGTGCATGTCCACACAGTGTTCCCTCACTTATTGCTGGGGTTAGATTCCAGGACCTCCCGCAATAAATGACACACCGTGATGTAGGGATGCTCTATTTATTTTAATATTTATACATTACTTTAGTAGTTATACACTATATTAAGCCTTTATAAACTCAAAATAAAGTGAAGGAAAGTCCCTTTAAGGCTGGAGGGAGGGAGGAAGGACTGAGGAAGGAAAGTGCTTTGGAGAGCAGTAGCAGCAAAACCCCACAAAACAGCAAAAATACCATTATGTATATTTTGAATTAATACTTTTTGAAATCCGCAAAACAGCGAGTCCGCAATAAGCAAACTGCAAAGTAGTGAAGGAACACTTATACTCTTTCTCTCTATATATATACTCCATAATTTCATATATATCAATCAGTTGCCTTTATTTCAGTTAACAAACCGTAGGCAGATACAGAAAAATATAATACAGATAAAAGTTACATATAAAACACAATACAGGTTATCAAATGTACACATATTAAGATCACTGGCCTTAACATTTATATCTCTTAGAAGCTAATAATACGTATCTAGGGCTGTGTAGTTTTCTACTATTTAGTGTACTACAGTTATAATCGCATAAAGACTGTATAAAGTACTCCATATATGTAATTGTAGTGGACTTTGTATGCCTCTATGAATGTAGTGTGTGTGTATAGTG
The DNA here is from genome assembly GCA_030556195.1 of Anolis apletophallus. Taxonomy (NCBI): domain Eukaryota; kingdom Metazoa; phylum Chordata; class Lepidosauria; order Squamata; family Anolidae; genus Anolis; species Anolis apletophallus. Next base: position 30,105,017 of record JARBWK010000015.1, read on the forward strand.
AATGCAGTGCATATATATGCCTTCCATATATATATATATATATATATATATATATATATATATATATATATACACTCCCTCCCTCCATAATTGTATATATATTACTAGCTGTACCCGGCACGCGTTGCTATGCCCTATTTTGGAGATGCGAGGAAGTCTGAGTATGTAAGGGTTAGAGTTGTTGTTAGTTATGGTGTTGTTGGGGTCATGGCTGTGTTGTTGTGGGTTGTTTTGGTGGGTGGGATGTTGGAGTCCTGTGGAGTTGTTGTTGTGTGGTGTTGCTGGCGTTCTGCATAGCTTGTGGATATACAATGTTTTTTGTCTTTCCGTCTGCTGTGTTGATGTAGAGGTTGATGCGTGTGTGGGTGGGGTACTTTGGAAGTGAGTGGAGGTACTTGAAATCCCATTATCCATGGTGTGTCCTCCTCTAATCTGCAGTCGGATGGAGTGTGGGTCATGGGGTGCATTGTTTGCCAAGTTTGGTCTTTATCAGTCTTGGTTCTTGGACACAGTGGTCTGTGGGAAATGAAGGGTTTTGAAGTACTACAAATCCCATTATCCATGGAGGTACTTCAAGTCCCATAATCCATGGTCCACCCTCCTCCAAACTGTAGTAGAATGTAGCGTGTGTCATAGGGACTCTGTGTGCCAAGGTAGGTTACTGTAAATTCAGGCCATACACAACGTCCCATGAGCTGAGGCCTAGTCAGGAACAGCAAGTTAATGAAGCCTTACTGTCAATTCAGGCCATACACAATGTCCAATGAGCTGAGGGCTAGTCGGGATAATCAAGTTAATGAAGCCTTACTGTCAATTCAGAGTGTAAACAGCATTCCATTAAGTGAGGCCTAGTCAGGGAAATTAAGTTAATGAAGCCTTACTGTCAATTTTGGGCGTGGTCTGTGATTTTCTGTGGGAAGTGAATTGGGTGTTTGTGTTTGTGCCTCAGCCCTTTGCCTTTGCCTTATCCTCCTCTGACAGTTTATTATGGGTCGGAATGTTCATGTTGGCTGGCCAGTACAGGAGTTATGCAAATCCGCCCTTATTGGCAGCCAATCATGTTGTCAGAATGTAGAGGCTGGGAGAGTCGTTGGCAGCCCCAGAGGATGCTGGGAAATGTAGGTTTTTTTACTCGTTGTTTTGGGGGCCTTTTAGGTTTTGGGGGGGAAAGTTTCTTTGCTACAAATCTACCTTGTCTGAGGCCTATTTCTGTTGGCAAGTTTGGTGTCTCTGCGTTGTAAGGTTTCTCTGTTTGGGACGGTCTTTCCATGACGACTCTTCCTTTATATATATAGATTGTCATGGACTGTGTGCTTCTGTGAATTCAGTGCACATTTATATATAGATTTTCTGTGAATCCAGTGCATATACTGTACTTATATGCTCTCTCTCTGTACTCTATATATATTATTGTCATGGGGTTTGTGTGGTTCTGTGAATGCAGTGCATATATATGTATATTCTCTCTATTCTCTCTCTCTCTATATATGTGTGTGTGTGTGTAAATTGTGCTTCTGTGAAGGCACTGCATATATATAGAAATATATCTAAATATATACTTTATACTCTAAAATTGTGTGTGTATATAGTCATGGGCTTTGCGTGCTTCTGTGAATGCATTGCATATTCTCTCTCTCTCTCTCTCTAGTTGTGGGCTTTGTGTGCTCCTGTTAATGCAGTGCAGCAGCATCTATCTATTCCTAATATTGACACAATTTTTGCTTGTTTGGTAGGTACTTTAGGTCTTCTTTTTCAAAATTAAAACAATGTTCCCATCTTCAGGGACCTGCCTTGTTTTTCCAGGATTATTATTATTATTGTCATGTACTTTGTTTGCTTTTGTGAATGCAATGCGGAATCACCTTATTTATCTATTTCTGATATCAGCATCAAGCAGAGCAGTTTAGTATAGCTGTTTTAGGTCAGGTTTAGTAGTTGTTTCAGGTCTTCCTTTTGAAGATGTGGATGTTTGTCCCAACTTCAAGGACCTCTCTGGTTTTCTCAGGATTTTTAGTGTGTGTGTGTGTGTGTGTGTGTGTGTGTGTGTATATATATATATATATATATATATATATATGCTAGCTTGGGGACCCGGCCCTGCCCGGGCTATTTGAGAAAGGCATTGTGTGCCAAGGGTGATCCCTATGAGATGTTTACGTGGCTTGCAGTGGTCTCAGGAAGTTAGTGAATGTACTTCAAGTCCCATCATCCATGGTCCATCCTCCTTCAAACGGCACCAGGATGTAAAGTGGGTCATGGAGGCTCTGTGTGCCTAGTTTGTTCTTTTTTGGTAATTGGATGAGGGTTGCAGTGGTCTCAGAAAGTGAGTGAAGGTACTTCAAGTCCTATCATCCGTGGTCCGTCCCACTCAAAACTGCAGCAGGATGTAGAGTGGGTCATGGGTACTCTGTGTGCCAAGTTTGGGCCTGGTCTGTGATTTGTAGGGGCTTCAATGTTCTGTGGGAAATGAATCGGGTGAAGGTACTGCAAATCCCATCATTTGTGGCCCATCCTGCCCTACACCGCACCAGGTTGTAAAGTGGGCCAGTGGGCATCTGTGTGCCAAGTGTGGTCCTGATCCTTCTATGGTGTGGGCCACAGTGCTCTAAGCAAATGAGTTAAAGTACTGCAAGTCCCATCATCCATGGTCCATCCTTCCTCAAACTGCACCAGGATGTAGAGTGGGTCTTGAGGGTTCTGTGTGCCAAGTTTGGTCTTGTTCTCTCATTGTTTGGGGTCGCAAAGGGGTCGCAAAAGGCCTTTTCCTTACCCCCTCTGCCACTTTAGAGCGTCGGAATGTTCATGTTGGCGACTGCCTCAGGCCTTTGCCTTAACCTCCTCTGCCAGTTTAGAGTGTTGGAATGTTCGTGTTGGCTGGCCAATAGAGGCGCTATGCAAATGCTCCCCCACTGTCAACCAATCATGTTGTCAGAATGTAGAGGCCTGTAGCCAATCAGAATGTTGCCACATACATACAAACACACACACACACACACACATACAAACAAACATTCCGCTTTATTATATACTAGCTTGGGGACCCGGCGGTGCCCGGGTCATTTGAGAAGTGCAGCAGGATGTAGAGTGGGTCATGGGGGCTCTGTGTGCCAAGTTTTGTCTTGATCCATCATTATTGGGAGTTGCAGTGGTATCATGAAATTACTGAAGGTAGTGAAAGTCCCATCATCCGTGGTCCGTCTCACACAGAACAGCAGCAGGATGTAGAGTGGGTCATGAGGGCTCTGTGTGCCAGGTTTGGTGTTGATCAGTCATTGGATTAGGTTTGTAGCAGGCTTGGAAAGTGCGGGAAGGTACTGCAAGTCCCATCATCCATGTTCTGCCCCCCTCCAAAGTTCAGTAGGATGTAGAGTGGGTCACTGGGGCTCTGTGTGCCAAGTGTGGTCTTTCTCGGTGTTTGTTGGGGGCCGCAGTTGTCTGTGGGAACAGAGGGGTGTGAAAGTACTACAAATCCCATCATCCATTGTCAGTCCTCCCCCGAACCTCACCAGGACGTGAAGGCAGTCATGGGGGTTATGTGTGCCAAGTGTGGTCTCGATCAGTAATTGGATGAGGGTCGCAGTGGACTTGGGAAGTGAGTAGAGGTACTTCAAGTCCCATCATCCATGGTCCACCCTCCTCCGATCTGCACCAGGATGTAGAGTGGGTCATGAGGGCTCTGTGTGGCAGGTTTGGTGTTGATCAGTCATAGGATAAGGTTTGTAGCAGTCTTGGAAAGTGAGGGAAGGTACTGCAAGTCCCATCATCCATGTTCTGGCCCCCTCCAAACTGCAGTAGTATGTAGAGTGGGTCACTGGGGCTCTGTGTGCCAAGTGTGGTCTTTATCAGTGTTTGTTGGGGGCCACAGTGGTCTGTGGGAACAGAAGAGTGTGAAAGTACTACAAATCCCATCATCCATTGTCAGCCCTCCCCCAAACCTCACCAGGACGTGAAGGCAGTCATAGGGGTTATGTATGCTAAGTTTGGTCTCGATCAGTGATTGGATGAGGGTTGCAGCAGACTTGGGAAGTGAGTAGAGGTACTTCAAGTCCCATCATCCATGGTCCACCCTCCTCCAAACTGCACCAGGACGTAGAGTGGGTCATGGGGGCTGTGTGTGCTAAGTGTGGTCTGTATTGGTCCTTTTTGGTGGCCTCAGTGGTCTGTGGGAACCAAAGTGTTTGAAAGTACTACAAATCCCATAATCCGTGTGTCATGTCCCCCGAACCGCACCAGGACGTAAAGGGGGTTAGGGGGGTTATGTGTACCATGTTTGGTGCAGGTCCATCACCCGCGCTGGTCGCTGTGGCCTGTGAAAGTGGCTGCCACATTTCCGCCCTCCCGCCCTCCGCACACATACATACTGTACATACATACAAACATTCCGCTTTATAAAGGTATACAGAATACATACATATATATATATATATCTATATCTCACACATACTCTTCCCCCCTCTATATATACATGCATACAAGTTATACTGGTAATGAGATTAAGAATAGTGTAATAAGAATCTTTGGACCATAATAAAATGTTGTTATACATACATATACACAGTTTGTATATGTATGTGTGTATAATATAATATATATTATGGCTCTTATCCCATCTTTGGGGACCTCCCTTGTTCTCCCAGGATTTACAGGTTGTTGCTGTTACTATTATTAGTATTATTAGTATATTTTATATTGCTGTTATTTATTGTAATAATTTGTGTGCACCAGTGAATGCAATGAGGTGTCATCTAATCTATGTATCTCAGTTATTAAGTATGATATCAAGCTGTCCATTTTGCTAGTTGGTTTAGGTCTTCTTTTTGAAGGACAATTTGTTCTATCTTTAAGGTCTCACTTGTTATCTCATGATTTTTAGGTTGTAATAATTTACTTTAGTATGATGTATTTATAGTATGTATATTATTTTATATCATTATTATAGTCACAGGCTTTGTGTGTTTCTGATATCAACATCAAGCTGGTCAGTTTGGTAGTTGCTTTAGTTGTTGTCATTATTACAGCCATTAGGGTTTTTAATTGTGCCCCTGCTTTTCTCCCAGGACTGAGACCCAAATTGGCTCAAAGCCTAAAAACACTCCAATATAGTAAGTTTGTTGCATAAATTATTATATATTATGGAAATCTGCTTTTTTGTTCTCTCTCTCTCTCTCTCTCTCTCTCTCTCTCTCTCTCTCTCTATATATATATATATATATCTTCTTTACTTTTAGATAAAAATTAATTCAGAAAATAGTCTAAAACATAAACACATTATAGACTGTAAACAAACTGAGGGTAAGTTCCTATAATAGGAAGTAACAAATTTGACAATGGGCATTTGAATTCATTTAAAATAAATCCTTGTATAATTTCATTTCCTGTATATTTATAATGTTAAGTTTTGTTGTTCTTGTTTTCAAATGTATATATTGATGTCCTGTCCTATGGTGAAGAGGATATTCTAAATAAACTTAAGAGTACAATTATTATAAATACAAGCAGCTCCCAAAGTTCTGAACAAGATAGGTTTTATAGGTTTGTTCTTAAGTTGAATTTGTACTATTTAGGTTGGAGCAGGCATATCTTAAAGTGTAACATCACCCAAAATATATATCTTTTTTAGCTTTGGAAGCATAGGGAAGGGTTAACACTCCTGTGGTGTTTGCTTTACTGTCTATGTCCATGTTCAGAAGAATTCACTTCACTTTCTGTCCTAGTGATACTTGGATTTTGGAAAAAAAATGGCCTCTTGTGGAAACCAGGATTGGTGATACAGCTTCAGTGGATAACTCTTGATAACTCTTTCAGGATTTCCCTTCCTAGGGGTTGTTTTCCCTCACAATTTATTTCAACATAAGGTGATTAAATGCTCTTAAGCCTGCAGAATAATATAGACTATGCAAGATGTGTATGGTGTGTGTTGATTTATCCAACACAGTTAGAATTTCCAACTGTGCTAAAACTCAAATGGACATGCACAAGAAGTGGAAAAAGGGAGAAGTCACCAAAGAAGAATTCAAACAAATAGCCAACCCCTGTAGGGAAAAGGTTCGCAAGAAAACACAAAATGAGCTCAGGCTTGCCAGGAACATTAAAAACAATAAAAAGGGTTTATTTTCTTACGTCAGTAGAAAAGGGAAGAACAAGGAAGCGATAGGACCTCTTTGAGGAGAAGATGGGGCAATGCTGACAGGGGATAGGGAAAAGTCAGACTACTTAATGCTTTCACAAAAAGAAAGTCATCTTCGGCCTCAGCAAGATGGAGTAGATGAAGGATTAGAGGACACCCAACTCCAAATTGGGAAACAACTTGTCCAGGAATACCTGGCCGCTCTAAACGAGTTCAAGTCCCCAGGGCCAGATCAACTACCAGCAGAAGTAGATCAGGAACCAGCGGAAGTCATCTTGGAACCATTGGCAATCATCTTTGAGAGTTCTTGGAGAATGGGAGAAGTCCCAGTAGATTGGAGGAGGGAAAAACGTGGACCCCATCTTCAAGAAGGGAAAAAAGGACAACCCAAACAATTACCGTCCAGTAAGCCTCACGTCGATACCAGGCAAGATTCTGGAAAAGATTGTTAAGGAAATGGTCTGCAAATACTTAGAAACAAATGCAGTTATTGCTAATAGTCAACACGGATTTATCAAAAACAAGTCATGCCAGACTAATCTGATCTCTTTTTTCGATAGAGTTACAAGCTGGCCAGATGCGGGGAATACCATGGATGTAGCGTACCTGGACTTCAGTAAGGCCTTCGACAAGGTCCCCCATGACCTTCTGGGAAACAAATCAGTCCAATGTGGGCTAAGCAAAACTACGGTTAGGTGGATCTGTAATTGGTTAAGCGAACAAACCCAGAGGATGTTCACCAATACTTCCTCTTCATCCTGGAAAGAAGTGACGAGGGGAGTGCCGCAGGTTCCGTCCTGGGCCCGGTCCTGTTCAACATCTTTATTAATGACTTAGATGAAGGGTTAGAAGGCATGATCATCAAGTTTGCAGACAGGATCAAATTGGGAGGGAGAGCCAAGACTCCAGAAGACAGGAGCAGAATTCAAAACAATCTTAACAGAGAGATGGACCAAAACTAACAAAATGAAGTTCAACAATGACAAATGCAAGATCCTCCACTTAGGCAGAAAAAATGAAATGCAAAGATACAGAATGGGGGACGCCTGGCTTGAGAGCAATACATGTGAAAAAGATCTTGGAGTCCTCGTGGACAACAAGTTAAACATGAGCCAACAGAGTGATGCGGCGGCAAAAAAAGCCAATGTGATTTTGGCCTGCATCAATAAGAGTATAGTGTCTAGATCCAGGGAAGGCATGCTACCTCTCTATTCTGCCTTGAGTAGACCACATCTGGAATACTGTGCCCAATTCTTGGCACTGCAGTTGAAGGGAGATGTTGACAAGCTGGAATGTGTCCAGAGGAGGGCAACTAAAATGATCAAGGGACTGGAGAACAAGCCCCATGAGGAGCGGCTTAAAGAGCTGGGCATGTTTAGCCTGAAGAAGAGAAGCTGAGAGGAGACATGATAGCCATGTATAAGTATGTGAGAAGAAGTCATAGGGAGGAGGGAGCAAGCTTGTTTTCCGTTGCCCTGGAGACTAGGAAGCAATGGAACAGTGGTGTCAAAAAGGAGATTCCATCCTAATATTAGGAAGAACTTCCTGACTGTGAGAGCTGTTCAACAGTGGAACTCTCTGCCCCAGAATGTGGTGGAGGCTCCTTCTTTGAATCAGAAGCTGGATGCCCATCTCTCGGGGGTGCTTTGAATACAATTTTCCTGCTTCTTAGCCGGGGGTTGAACTGGATGACCCATGAAGTCTCTTCCAAGTCTATGATTCTATGTTTTCGAAATACCGCACGTTTTGTCATAAGTTTATTTCTAACACATTCTTGAGTGGTTTCTTATACCGTTATTTAGCTTTTAGGGTGATCTTGGAACAAAGAAATTACAGTATTTTATACCAATCTTCCTGAAATAGTGGGATGTAATTAGAGTTTAGGATTTTTCGGTGGACTCTGTTACAAGCAGGCGTATAGTATGTTAAACAAATAGTTTGCTTTCTATGAAAGTCAGCTCCAGTGAGTGAGTAATATTAATCAGAAATCCATCATGGAAAGGGTAAAATCGCTGGCATCCTAATGGGATATTTATTGATACCCCTTTCAAATACATTCTCAGACCGTTTTATCAACATGGAATCTGGGGCATGATTGAATATATTATTTCAGTGGTATTTATTTTATGTCTGTTGGTTTTAGAGTCTTACATTGTGATATTTGAACAAGGTGTGTTTACACGCTGCATATGGCCAAATATCTCATTGAGAACTGATCCATACTGAGAAGTTTTAACACCTACCCCTGTTAGCAAAAATGAGGTCTGTATATGTCAGTCTTTTGGAACTGTATATTGTTCTATTCCATGCAAACCGGCTGTCATTACAGACAGCATTATAGCTAAATGGGAAAAAAGCTTTTAGGCTACTAAACTGTGTTAAATTCGTTAATCACACTGAAGTTATTTTCATATCTTTATGTCAGTTATCTATATGGAAAAATTGTTTCTTAATTTTAATGTGAATCAATTGGCAGAGAATACAGCTAGATTTGAAGGGGATGTATAAAGTGACCCACTCCCATACTAAACTCCTGTACTTTTATTTATGTGAAAGCCAAAGCTAGTATATAGGTAATTTGTGTTAATAAGTCTCAGCTTCTCATGCAGGGACATGACAGAAGCCTCCCACAGGATGGTAAGTCATCTGGGCATCTCCCGGGCAATGTTCTTGCAGACGGCCAGTTCTCTCACACCGGAAACGACTTGCAGTTTCTCAAGTCTCTCCTGACACAAAGAAAAAAATTAATTTCATAGTTACGGACTATTTTGTTTGGTTTTCCCTTTTCAACATTGGTACAACGGTGGTTTGGAGTTCAGAGGTGCCAAGCTTATATTGGATTCCTCTCCATCTGCCTCATTTCTGAGCTGTGTTAGAATCCAATAGCACTACCAGTTCTTGTTGGGTGAATGGTGAAGCAAAATCTGGAGAAAATAAAAGTGGTTCTTTAGTAATGGAAGATTATAGGCAATCCTACAGGAGCAAGTATGTCATCCAGATGTTCCAGATCTAGGAGTACCTCTGGATTCATTTGCTCTTGGACTCTCTTCTAGTGTATTGACTAGTGCTGGCACTAGAGAGATCATCCGGTATTATAAGTATTTATGGAATGTCAGTTAGGCTAATATTAACCAAGTTGCAACAGCTTTAGTTTATGGGTAAAAAGAGCTATGCGCATCTTGGTTGAAAACTTTTTAATGTGGGCAAGGCTTTGTTTACTGTTTGATTTCTGTATTGCACAGAAACAACTGAGGAATGGCAATTGCACTGGTAAGAAAAAGCTCATTAACAACACAGGTGATGACGAGAAGGACTAGTTAGCATAAATATTAAATGAAGTGAATCTAACCCACAGACATAAGGATATAGCAGAATGTAACGCTGCAGAATTTTTTTACTTCCAGCCCCTTTTTACTGTTAGACTTTGGCTCTTCCTGTAGCCACCTGCTTCCTCAGTTTCTCAGTGCTGATGCGTGGGTACAACTGTGAGTTGCTTCCATGGCAACTACATTTAGTTGTTGACTGATCTGCAAATAGGTAGTTAAACTATGCAGATTTATTCAATATACACACACATACATGTATCAATATATAAGAATAGGTTGACAATACAGGTCACAACATTTGACTGTGCAGTGAAATGGTCGGCATCTTTACATTAGCTTGTTTTGTTCACAGGAAACCCCATCCTCTAGTTTACATCATAAACTTCTTATTTACTGCTGAGTCTTTAGTTCAATAGACTTCCAATGGAATTCATATCCATCATTTTTAATTACCACCATTACCACCTGCATTTTATTAAGCATAATAATTACATTCCATTGGGACAATCATGCAAATAAACAATCAAGAATATTAATCTAATTTCCAAGAAATGTTCTCTTGAGAGTTATGTTAATGATATTCCGGTACACAATGAGTGCAATAGCAATGTCATTGGTGGAGGACGTCTTGTACTCTTATTGAATGTTTCTTAGCGTGTTTCTACCGCATTATTAGACTAGACACCACAGTGCTGTCCTTTTTAATATTTTGTTTGATATTTGGTTGTCTAGATGCCTTTGTATATGAGTCAAAATAAGTGATAAATAGTAATACTGCATTGTGCAAAGCAGAAGCCACATTCCCAAAAACAGGAATATTTTTTTTCTAATACTACTTATTTTTTAGTCATGTCATACTCTTAATATTTACATATCTATTTAAATATGCTAAAATTTACAATCTGAATGAGTGAAAGGCTGTATTAATAGTTACAGCATTCTCCATTCATGAAGTTTTCCTTCACATATCTATAACTGCTGACAACCTCCCACATAGTTTCAAACACCCACCTGATTTAATATTGTTCAAAATGTGAATGTGCTAAATCCATTGTAGCAGGATCAATCTTTTTCAGGAGTTAAAGTGAGTTTTCTTGAAGTTGGCATATTAGTAGCCATTCTAAGTTTCCTTTTGGCACTACTGTATGTGCTTTTATGTTGTTGTTACAGTTTTTGTGCTTACAGAGTAATTCTTTTCAAGTTCATAAATGTCTCCATTTACTCTATGCGGTGGCTTCGTTCAAATCAACCGGCTGGACAGGGTGGACCCTCTCTTAAAGATCCCACCGCTGCCGCCAATATGTGACCATCCACTTCTTGACCGGCCTCAGACTGGACAATCTTTCTATGTCCACACTGCTGACCTCCAATCCAAGGAAACCTCGAAGTTACCTCAGCAACTTCACGTTTATTGGCAGGGTACTGTCTCACCCCTTCACCATTTAACTGACTGGAGTTTTAAAACTTCTCAGTGACCACTTGACCACGCTGCCACCATTTATCCGGCTGACCACTGACTTTGAGGGCCACCACCAATAAAAGAATCAGGAGAGGTGTTTTCCTTTTAAGATGCAAACAATTTATTTTGACACAAATGGGTACAATCTTGGTTGGTTTCAAACTTCCTTAGAGGCACAACTTTTTCTGTTACATAACACAATGGGGACCTATTATAGGGTTTTCCACTAAACCTCTATAAACCCCTGCAACTTTAACTAGGGTCTCTATACCCTTTAACTGGACTGCTCACTAGCAGACCTTAAGACACACACTAACACTGGACCGTTCTCTTTCAGTCCTTAGGACACTCTCAACT
>JARBWK010000015.1:31518885-31530468 GCA_030556195.1 Anolis apletophallus
GGTGAACTATAAATCCCAGCAACTACAACTCCCAAATGACAAAATCAATTTTTTTGAGTGATGGTCACTCCTTGGGTTAGTAGGTGTCTTGTGGCCAAATTTGGTGGCAATTCATCCAGTGGTTTTTGAGTTATCTTAATCCCACAAACTAACATTACATTATTATTTATATAGATTATTGCTATTATATTATTATTATTATTATTATTGCAGAGCCCCTGGTAGCGCAGCGGGTTAAACTGCTGAGCTACTGAACTTGCCGACCAATAGGTCGGCGGTTCAAATTCGGGGAGTGGAGCGAATTCCCGCTGTTAGCCCCAGTATCTGTCAACCAGGGGCTGCGGTGGCACAGTGGGTTAAACCGCTGAGTTGCTGAACTTGTTGACCAGAAGGTTGGCGGTTTGAATCCGCAAGACGGGGTGAGCTCCCGTTGATAGCCCCAGCTTCTGCCAACCTAGCAGTTCGAAAACATGCAAATGTAAGTAGATCAATAGGTATCACTTCTGCAGGAAGGTAACGGCACTCCATGCAGTCATGCTGGCCACATGACCTTGGAGGCATCTATTAACAACACTGGCTCTTCGGCTTAGAAACTGAGATGAGCACCAACCACCAGAATCGGACACGACTGGACTTGGACAAATATTTCAACCATTAACTCCATTCACCTTTCCTTCCTGGCTCATTGTTCTCTGCTCAGCCCGCCTCCTGAGCCCTCCTTGGATGGTGCTGGCCTCCTGATTGGCTGAGGCAGGGCCAAACCAACAGCACCTCCCAGCTAGCTGATGACTCCATCAAATCAGCTTGAAGCAAGCAAGGGGGAGCGGAAGGCGGGGAATTTGAATTCTGGAACTACTGTACTCTTGAAAAAGGCATGTTTTCCAATGTAACCTTATGGCAGTATGGACGAGGGATTGCGAGGGAGTGCGATTGTCATCCGTCACCAGCTGGGACGTAATAAACAACTCTGGCATTTTCTTCAACTTGGTGAGATCTTTATTGGGAAGTTTAGGAAAAATGGGATTGGTTGCTATCTCGCCAGGGCTATCTCGGATCCTCTTTGGTGGGTCTAGCTCAGGGGTGCTCACACTTTTTCAGCATGCAACCTACTTATAAAACAACCAAATGATCTCCCTACCCACTACTCAGAGGGCCATAAAAGCAAAATATTTGGAAATGTATTTCAGTGAGAGCCATATAATATATTTTAAGACTGAATTCAACTAAATGTGAGTATAATAAGCCCCTGAATTTATTCATAATAATAATGATGATAATATTCATTCAGCCTCTGCTACTACTACTAATAATAATAATAGTAACAACAACAATAGGTTCTTAGAGTAGAAGGAGACCTCCAAGGGCCATCCAGTCCAACCTCCTCTTCCATAAGGGAAAAACACAATCAAAGCATTCCTTACAGATGGCCATTCAGCCTCTGATAATAATAATAATAATGATAATAGCAACAACAATGGGTTCCTATAATAGGAGGAGACCTCCAAGGGCCATCCAGTCCAACCTCCTTCTGCCATAAGGGAAAAACATAATCAAAGCATTCCTCATAGATGGCCATTCAGCCTCTGATGATAATAATAATAATAACAATAACAATGGGTTCCTAGAATAGGAGGAGACCTCCAAGGGCCATCCAGTCCAGGCATGTAGCCAGGGGGCTAAGGGGCTTCAGCCCCGAAATTCTCAGGGTGGTCCGCGAGAAGGCCTTACTGGTACATTATTTAAACTGTTATGTTTATTCATATCATGATCTGATCACCATGCTCATTATATCCCACCTTCATGGGGTTATTGGGATAACAATACAAAAGGTTTGCTAGGGTAAACCCTCTTCCACCCAGTCTCACCCCCACGAACCAAACTCCGACCCCCCCCCCCCGAACCAAAATCCTGGCTACGGCCCTGATCCAGTCCAACCTCCTTCTGCACCTGGGCGGCATCAGGAGCCTGCGGGGCAGGACTGAGCCTTCCTCCCGCCCTGCCTGCGATCTACCAGGACACCCTATGCGATCTACCAGTAGATCGCGATCTACCTAATGAGCACCCCTGGTCTAGCTGGTCTGCCATCATGGCAAGACCCCCAAATTCTATTCGATATTATTAACACTATCAGTAAGCTATTTGCTAGTCATCTCCAATGGAAACTCCAAGATTAGTTGGAACAAGAAAGCATACTAGCTGAGAAGCAAGCTGGATTCAGGGAAGGCCGATCCACTATAGATCAGTGTCTAGTGCTGCAACATCTTGTGGAAAAATATTCCTCCCAAAACATAACCTCACTATATGCTGCTTTTATTGACTTTAAAGCAGCATTCGATTCCATCTCGCAAGTTAAACTTTGGGAAAAATTGGGGGTTTTACAATTGATCGCTGTCTATTATATCTAATACGCCAAGTTCATGAAAAGACCACACTCAAAGTAAGATGCAACCCACAGGGCCACCTCACCGAGGCTACTGAAACAAGCAAAGGGTGTCCAGCAAGGCTGCATCCTGGCCCCTTTGCTGTTCAACTTTTATTTAACCTCCATAGTGGACCAGCTTCAAAACATGGACTTCCACCCCCCCCATCCCCCGAAAGCTGGTGGAAAGACACATCTCCACCTTGCTTTATGCATATGAGTTTGCTGTACACCCATTGAACATAAGAACATAAGAAGAGCCATGCTGAATCGGGCCTCAGCCCATCTAGTCCAGCATTCTGTGTCACACAATGGCCCACTAGTTGTACACAGGGATCTCGAGCAGAAGGGAGGGCAAAACCCTGACCTGCTCCCGACCCCCCACAACCAGTACCCAGGGACATCCTGCCTACCTCAACCAACTCCGAGGTGGCACTTGAATGTCCTTTTCAGTAACTACCGATACACTTGGTATCCATGAATCTGTCTAATCCTGCCTTGAAGTTGTTCAGGCTGACAGCTGTCACAACCTCTTCTGGAAGTGAGTTCCATAACCCAATGACCCTCTGGGTGAAGAAATATTTCCCTTTATTAGTCCTAATTTTCCTACCTTGGAGCTTCAGGGAGTGCCCTCTAGTCCTAGTGTTTTGTGACAAAGAAAATAATTTTTCTTTATTCACCTTTTCTATCCCATGCATGATTTTATACACTTCGATCAAGTCACCTCTTAAACGCCGTCTTTCAAGGCTGAAAAGACCAAGGCGTTGCAACCTGGTTTCATAAGGGAGCCGCTCCATCCCTTGGATCATTCTTGTTGCCCTTTTCTGTACCTTTTCCAGTTCCGTTATATCCTTCTTAAGGTGCGGAGACCAGAATTGTACACAGTACTCCAAATGTGGCCTTACCATAGATTTGTAGAGAGGTAATACAACATTTGCTGACCTATTTTCGATTCCCTTTCTGATCATGCCTAGCATAGAATTTGCTTTTTCACTGCTGCAGCGCACTGGGTTGACATCTTCATTGAGCTGTCCACCAAGACCCCAAGATCCCTTTCCTGGTTTGTCTCGGAAAGCTTTGACCCCATCAGTTGATAAGTGTAGTTGGGGTTTTTTGCCCCGATGTGCATGACTTTACACTTGTTTAGGTTAAAATGCATTTGCCACTTTGTTGCCCATTCACTCAATTTCGAGAGATCTTTCTGGAGCTCTTTACAATCAGTTTCATTTTTAACTACCTTGGTCTGCCAGGGCTTTGAATTGTGGACATTTGAATTTCATGGACATTTGATAGATTAATAATCATAATTAACATGAAGAAATCCACAACAGAGTAAATAGGCAAATCACGGCTGCATTGCCTCTTCCTTATATCAACAAAAACAATCCATTATTATAATTTGGTTAATTAATTTCCATGGTTGTTCCAGCCTACAGCACATTTTCTCTTCTTGGATAGCTCTCATAATTGGACCTAATTTAATAAGTGCTGTGAAGCAGCCTGTTCTAATATATCATGCTGACATTCCTGGAATTATACCAGATTTCTAGTACTTTGTGTAAACTATTCTAGCAGCCACAGGACCAAATCTCTCTATCTAAAGGAAGAGTCGTCATGGAAAGACCGTCCCAAACAGAGAAACCTTACAACGCAGAGACACCAAACTTGCCAACAGAAATAGGCCTCAGACAAGGTACGTTTGTAGCAAAGAAACTTCCCCCAAAACCTTAAAAGGCCCCCCAAAACAATGAGTAAAAAAAAACTACATTTCTCAGCATCCTCCCGGGCTGCCAACGACTCTCCCAGCCTCTACATTCTGACAACGTGATTGGCTGCCAATAAGGGCGGATTTGCATAACTCCTGTACTGGCCAGCCAACATAAACAATCTGACCCATAATAAACTGTCAGAGGAGGATAAGGCAAAGGGCTGAGGCACAAACACAAACACCCAATTCACTTCCCACAGAAAATTTACACTCCTACAAATCACAGACCACGCCCAAAATTGACAGTAAGGGTTCATTAACTTAATTTCCCTGACTAGGCCTCACTTAATGGAATGCTGTTTACGCTCTGAATTGACAGTAAGGCTTCATTAACTTGATTCTCCCGACTAGACCTCAGCTCATTGGGCATTGTGTATGGCCTGAATAGACAGTAAGGCTTCATTAACTTGCTGTTCCTGACTAGGCCTCAGCTCATGGGACATTGTGTATGGCCTGAATTTACAGTAACCTACCTTGGCACACAGAGCCCCATGACCCACGCTACATTCTACTACAGTTTGGAGGAGGGTGGACCATGGATTATGGGACTTGAAGTACCTCCATGGATAATGGGATTTGTAGTGCTTCAAAACCCATCATTCCCCACAGACCACTGTGTCCAAGAACCAAGACCGATAAAGACCAAACTTGGCAAACAATGCACCCCATGACCCACACTCCATCCGACTGCAGATTAGAAGAGGACACACCATGGATAATGGGATTTCAAGTACCTCCACTCACTTCCAAAGTACCCCACCCACACACGCATCAACCTCTACATCAACACAGCAGACGGAAAGACAAAAAACATTGTATATCCACAAGCTATGCAGAACGCCAGCAACACCACACAACAACAACTCCACAGGACTCCAACATCCCACCCACCAAAACAACCCACAACAACACAGCCATGACCCCAAACACACCATAACTAACAACAACTCCAACCCTTACATACTCAGACTTCCTCGCATCTCCAAAATAGGGCACAGCAACGCGTGCCGGGTACAGCTAGTCTATGTATATAATACATAGTGTTTGCGGGCGGTGGGTGGGTGGTGCGACCGAGTGAATATGTGCCAGCGTTTCGATTGGCTGCAACTGTCGGATTATTTGCATAAATGGCTGTGACTGGCCAGCCTCCCAACATTCCAACACAGCTCAGAGAGGAAAGGGAAGGGCTTGAGACAGGCATAAATGGCTGGAGTTGAAGTTAGCCAGTTGACAGTTTTTTCTGTTGGAAATGGAATGTTCAGTACCTTCACCCAATACACTTCTAAGGTGACTCAGAGGGAAAGCAAAGGCCTCAGGCAGTCAGCCACTGCGGCCCACAGCAATGACGGATCAGGACCAAACATGGCAAACAAGGGACCAATGGCCCACTTCACAACCTGGTGTGGTTTAGGGCAGGAGGGGCCACGAATGATGGGATTTGCAGTACCTTCACATCATTCACTTCCCAAACAACACTGCAGCCCCTATAAATCACAGACCAGGCCCAAAATTGACAACAAGGCTTCCTTAACTTGATTTTCCTGACTAGGCCCCCAACAATGACAGAACAAGACCAAACTTGGCACACAGACCCCCGAAGATGCACCCTACATCCTGGTGCAGTTTGAGGACGGATGGACCATGGATGATGGGACTTGCAGTACTTTTATTCACTTCCTTAGAGCACTGTGGCCCACACCAATGACGAACTATGGCACACAATGCCTTCCTCAAATAACCCGGGCACCACCGGGTCCCCAACCTAGTTAAAAAATAAACCAGAACTATATTTTCACCTAAACTGTGACTTTTTGGGTGCATCTGCACTGCAGAATGAATCCAGTTTGACAGCATTTTAATTGCCATGGATGAATGTGATGGGATTATGGGAATTGTAGTTTTCCAAGGTCTTTCGTTACCCCAAACTACTAATCCCAGAATCCCATAGCATTGAGCCATGCCATTAGTGATGTCAAATTGCATTAAGCGTCTATGTAGTTGCACCCTAATTTTCGTTTTGGTGCCTTGGGCCTTATAGATGGCCTTATAAAAATGTATGTTTGAGTAATCTATATATATAAAGGAACAGTCGTCATGTGAAGACTACCTGAAACAGAGAAACCTTACAACGCAGAAACACAAAACTTGCCAACAGAAATAGGCCTCAAGCAAGGTACGTTTGTAGCAAAGAAACTTTCCCCCCCAAAACCTAAAAGGCCCCCAAAACAACGAGTAAAAAAACCCTACATTTCCCAGCATCCTCCGGGGCTGCCAAAGACTCCCCCAGCCTCTACATTCTGACAACATGATTGGCTGCCAATAAGGGCGGATTTGCATAACTGCTGTACTGGCCAGCCAACATGAACATTCCGACCCATAACAAACTGTCAGATGAGTGCCACAGCCTCCTCCAACACTTTCAAATCAGAAGACCATGATGGGGAAAGCCTCATTGGACATCGACCAATGGGTGCAAAAGACACAGAGCAGGACATCTTGAAAAAGAGAGGAGCAGAAAGTAAGCTAGACATGAAGATCTTGAGAAAGGTGGCTAAAAAGGATACGGAAAGGATTTTTAACAGTCCCCAACAGACACTGGACGCACCTGTGAAGATAGAGATCCCCTGACAGGACAAGCCCTCCCAAGCTGATCCGTCCTGGCCATGGTACAAGTCAAACCCGAAGGACTGCAGGCAAAGAGCTGAGTCACAAACATAAAACACCCAATTCACTAACAACAATTCCAACCCTTACATACTCAGACTTTCTCGCATCTCCTAAATAGGGCACAGCAACGCGTGCCGGGTACAGCTAGTGTTAAATAAAAAGGCCTCAAAAGCCTGAAACTGCATTATATGATCAGTGCAAACTGTTGAATGCCATTCAATGCAGTTTAACTGCATTGTGTGAAATGACACTGAACACATAATGCAGTTTCAACCTGCATTATATGGCAGTGCAGATGGGACCCAAATCAGCCAGTTTAATTGCTTCACTCAGGCTGCTGCTTTTTAAAGGCAGATAGATGTTTTTGTTTTATTAAGGACTAATGAAGCCTGCCTTGCTAAATGCACTTTCTATAGTGTGGACACCAGTAAAGCCCCATTAAGCATAGTCCTGTTTCTTTCCCAGGAAATCTGCTTCTATCGCTGTAGAAATGACTCAGCTTCCCCCTGCTCTTAAGATCCAATACAGTTCCTGCCAGTTATGAAATGGCTCAGAACCAGAAAGTGAGTGGAAGTGTATAGGGAATGCAAGAACAACATAATCACATGGTACGAAAAGCAAGGTCTCCATGGATGCAGAGAACAATGGATGGGATGCTCCTGATAATATTTGGCTCTAATAAATCAGATATAAGTTCCAGTTTTTGTGTAATTAGCAACTAGTGATTTGACTGCTGGCCGTCAAGGTACCTACAGATTCATCCTTTACTGTCAAGTCTCACTGGTTGTCTCTTTACATTCCAGAAAACAAACAAATCCCTCCATTGTTGATCTAGTTGATGGTATTCGATTATTGAAAAGCAGTAGTACTTGATCAGCACTTTATTGCTCAACCCTTAAGGGTGCACTGAGTCAGAAAGAACAATGCTTCTGAATGCGTGTGTGTGTATTATACACACACACACACAATACACACAAATGCATGTGTCCCAAAAGTCCCCATGCATAGGACAAATGAACTCTCAGAGTACATATTTAAAGTATTTTATATGTATATGTGTGTGTGTGTGTGTGTGTGTGTGTATATATATATATATATATACGCACACACATGCACACACACACACACATATATTGGTTGTTGTTGGTCATTCCTTCAGTCGCTTCCGACTCTTCGTGACCTCAGGGACCATCCCACCCCAGAGCTCCTTGTCAGCCGTCACCTCCCCCACACCCTTCAGAGTCAAGCAAGTCACTTCAAAGATACCGTCCATCCACCTTGCCCTTAGTCGGCCCCTTCCTATCTATCTATCTATCTATCTATCTATCTATCTATTCCAACATTTCTACCCCGCGCTTTTCTCTACCCCGAGGGGGACTCGTACATATTTATATTGCATATATTTTAATGTAAATATTAAAATAGATTATATTTATATTAGCAAAATATTGCAATCAGTATTTTTTAAAAACTATGTGTTTTGTGTGTATGTGTGTGTGTGTGTGTATATATATATATATATATACAGTATGGTGTGCGTGTGTTTGTTTTTTTTCTTGGCTTTTCTTTGCGAACGAAGATTCAGGAAGGACACATACCACGCTTCAAGCACGTTGATGATTCGGAGGTTAGATGTGTCCTTCGAGCCTGTCCAATGGACCTTTCTGGTGGAGCGCAGCGCACAGAACTGGCCTAACCCTTTAAACCAAAGGCTCGCCTGCCGGGCTCTAGCAAGCTTAGGACGGTGGCAGCTGAGGTCCTCAGGTCGAGGTTTAGTTTGAGTTTCCTTCCTCTTAGATGGTTGACCTTACAGGGTTAGATGAGGACCATCTGCCCAGGTTTGAAATCAGAGTTTTCCCTTCTCCTTGATGGTTGCCAAAAGGCTAGAGAGCCCATCCTGCCCATTGACGTTTTTTTTGTCAGACCTTTCGGTTGTGACCTGTCTGGCATGGGAGGCCCTTACTGTTGGCTATTATGCCACCGCCAGCATAGCTCACAACTTCATTAGAGTACGCAAAGCCTCTCCCCCCACAACAAGGGGCGCTAATGGAGAGGCGTAAGTATATATAAACATAACTTTGTGCATATATATATATATATATATATATAAGCACACAACACACACACACACACACACACACACACACACATATATATATATATATATATAAAGGAACAGTCGTCATGTGAAGACTACCTGAAACAGAGAAACCTGTTTCCCAAAAGATCTCCAGTGGCTTTGAATTCCACATTAATAAGAGGACCATCCAGCAACAATGGGGTTTGCCAAGGAGGGTGCTCCAGCCCTCTATATGCTGGCTCCAAGGATGGAGGTCATCACCAAGTACCTTCTAATGCCCAGCGCTGAAGAGCTCCTCAGATGGCCTGTCCATGAGGAAAGCCTCATCGGACATCGACCAATGGGTGCAAAGACACAGAGCAGGACATCTTGAAAAAGAGAGGAGCAGAAAGTAAGCTGTGACATGAAGATCTTGAGAAAGGTGGCTAAAAAGGATACGGAAAGGATTTTTTAATAGTCCCCCAACAGACACTGGACGATCTGTGAAGATAGAGATCCTGACAGGACAAGCCTCCCTAAGCTGATCCGCCCTGGCCATGGTACAAGTCAAACCCGAAGGACTGCAGGCAAAGAGCTGAGGCACAAACATAAAAACAACCAATTCACCAACAACAATTCCAACCCCTTACATACTCAGACTTTCTCGCATCTCCTAAATAGGGCACAGCAACGCATGCCGGGTACAGCTAGTGTATCTGTATACCTTTATAAAACGGAATGTTTGTATGTGTGTATGTGTGTATGTGTGTATGTGTGTATGCGGAGGGCGGGAGGGCAGAAGGGCGGAAGCAGCCACTTTCACAGGCCAGGGCGGATATGTGGCAGCTACTTTCACAGGCCAGGGCGGATATGTGGCAGCCACTTTCACAGGCCAGGGCGGATATGTGGCAACCACTTTCACAGGCCACAGTGACCAGCGCGGTGATGGACCTGCACCAAACTTGGTACACAGAACCCCCTAACCCCCTTTACGTCCTGGCGCGGGTCGGGGGACATGACCCATGGATTATGGGATTTGTAGTACTTTCCAAAACTTGGGTTCCCACAGACCACTGAGGCCACCAAAAAGGACCAATACAGACCACACTCAGCACACACAGCCCCCATGACCCACTCTACGCCCTGGTGCAGTTCGGAGGAGGGTGGACCATGGATGATGGGACTTGAAGTGCCTCTACTCACTTCCCAAGTCCGCTGCAACCCTCATCCAATCACTGATCGAGACTAAACTTGGCACACATAACCCCCATGACTGCCTTCACGTCCTGGTGAGGTTTGGGGGAGGACTGACAATGGATGATGGGATTTGTAGTACTTTTACACCCCTCTGTTCCCACAGACCACTGTGGCCCCCAACAAACACTGATAAAGACCACACTTGGCACACAGAGCCCCAGTGACCCAGTCCACATCCTACTGAAGTTTGGAGGGGGACAGAACATGGATGATGGGTCTTGCAGTACCTTCCCTCACTTTCCAAGACTGCTACAAACCTAATCCTATGATTGATCAACACCAAACTTGCCACACAGAGCCCTCATGACCCACTCTACATCCTGGTGCAGTTTGGAGGAGGGTGGACCATGGATGATGGGACTTGGAAAGTACCTCTACCACTTCCTGTCTGCTGCGACCCTCATCCAATTACAGATTGAGACCAAACTTGGCACACAGAACCCCATGGCTGCCTTCACGTCCTGGTGAGGTTCGGGGAGGACTGACAATGGATGATGGAATTTGTAGTATTTCACACCCTCTGTTCCCACAGACCACTGTGGCCCCCAAAACACACCTAGAAAGTCCACACTTGGCACACAGAGCCCCAGTGACCCACTCTACATCCTACTGAAGTTTGGAGGGGGACAGAACATGGATGATGGGACTTGCAGTACCTTCCCCTCACTTCCCAATCCTGCTACAAACCTAATTCAATGACTGATCAACACCAAATCTGGCACACAGAGCCCTCATGACCCACTCTACAGCCTGGTGCAGTTTACTGTGAGACGGACCACAGATGATGGGACTTGAAGTACCTTCACTCACTTCCGAAAAACAATGCATCCCTCATCCATTCACCAATACAGACCAAACTTAGCACACAGAGCCCCCATGACCCAACCTACATCCTACTACACTTGTGTGTGTGTGTGGGGGGGGGGGGACAGAGATGATGGGACTTGCACTACCTTCAGTAATTTCATGATACCACTGCAACTCCCAATAATGATGGATCAAGACCAAACTTGGCACACAGAGCCCCCATGACCCACTCTACATCCTGCTGCGCTTCACAAATAACCCGGGCAGGGCCGGGTCCCCAAGCTAGTATATATATAAATTTAAAAAGTAATGTTCGTTTGTGGGATGAACATAACTCAAAAACCACTGGACAAACTGACACCAAATTTGGATACAATACACTTATCAGGCCAACAAGTGACAATTACTCATGAAAACACTGAAAAACACATCGGAAGGGACTTAAAAAGCCAAAAAAGCAAAGAGATGCTACAGCGCATGTGAAAAACAACTCCCCTGGCAAACAAAACACACAGTAGCTTATCCACACTCTTCCGGACGATAGCTCCCAGCATCCCCTAGACCAGGCCCTTTAGGAGAGAAGAGGATGATCCAAATGCACTGCTT
>JARBWK010000015.1:31530568-31683068 GCA_030556195.1 Anolis apletophallus
ACTGAAGTAGAGGAAGCCTTACTGGCAAATCAGGTTGTGGCCTAGTCTGGGAAATCAAGTAGAGGAAGCCTTACTGTCAAATCAGGTTGTGGCCTAGTCAGGATAAGCAAGCAGAGGAAGCCTTACTGGCAAATCAGGTTGTGGCCTAGTCTGGGAAATTAAGTAGAGGAAGCCTTACTGCCTAATCAGGCTGAGGCCTAGTTTGTTAAATCAGCTGAAGGAAGCCTTTTTTTTTTAAAGTGCACTCTCTGGCACCTTTGAGATTTTGGATGTTGGAATGTTGGCCATGCAGAGTCCATTATGCAATTTCCCCCTCAGTGGCAGCCAATCTCCTCTGTCTGGTGCCTTAAGAGTGTCGGTATTCTGAGGCTGGCCAATCAGTGTTTATGCAAATAATCCGACAGTGCCAACCAATTGAAACGCTGCCACATATTCCTCCCTTGCACCACCGCTCGACCCACCGCCCCGCAATCATTGAGTTTTATTATATACATAGATAGAAGATAGATAGAAGATAGATGTGTATATAGCAGGCCTGGGCAAACTTGGGCCCTCAGGTGTTTTTGGTCTTCACCTCCCACAATTCCTCACAGCCTCAGGCCCCTTCCTTTGGAAGGGGCCTGAGGCTGTGAGGAATTGTGGGAGTTGCAGTCCAAAACACCTGGAGGGCCCAAGTTTGCCCAGGCCTGCTATATAGTGTCCTGCATATTTATATCTATATATAGAGCTATACATGAAAAAGTATTTGTTGTGTGTATATCTATCTATATGTTGTGTAGGCGAGTATCTATATATCTATTCTACACAAGTATAGACACACACACGAGAGACTGAGCCAACCCCGCCAGCCTCCCTCTCCTTATGCCCATTTGGAATGTTGAGCCTATTTCGCTTTGCCACACCCAAGATGGCGGCCCGCAGCCACTCCCTTCCGAGAGGCCCGCTTCGAGAAGGCGCGCGCGCCGGCTCCACAAGATGGCGGCGGCAAGGGAGGTTACCGCCGCCACACTCAAGATGGCCGCCGATGGTGAAGAGGCGGAAGGGGGGCGGGGGAGGCGTCGGGTGACGTCACACGCGGCGTGGGGTTGCGTCGACGTCCGTGCGTGGAGGTGACGGAGCGGGCCGGACGCGTCCCTTTGTTGGCTCAGCGGCGCCTGGGAGAGGAGGAGGGTTTGGGGATCGCTCCGCCGAAGGGAGGCGGGCTAGGCCGGAGCCCGCGAAGCCCCCCTCAGCCGGGGCCGGCCCGGCGCCTTCGCTCGCTCGCTCGCTCTCGCCGCCGCCTCCTCCTCGGCCTCACAGGCCTCGGCGGCCTCCTCCTCCTTCCCCTCACAGGCCTCGCGAGCGCCAACATGGACTCGGACGAGGGCTACAACTACGAGTTCGACGAGGACGAGGAGTGCAGCGAGGACAGCGGCGCTGAGGAGGACGACGACGACGACGAGCCCGACGACGACCCGGACGACGGCAACCTGGACCTGGGCGAGGTGGAGCTGGTGGAGCCCGGCGTGGGCGGGGAGCGGGACGGGCTGCTGGGCGGCGAGACCGGCGGAGGAGGCCTCGGGCCCGGAGGAGGCGGAGGGGGAGGCCTCGGCGGAGGAGGAGGCGGCCTCGGGGGAAGCAGCGGCCTCGGCGGGCCCGGCTCCGGCGGGGGGCTAGGCCACGACCAGGAGGAGGACTACCGCTACGAGGTGCTGACGGCCGAGCAGATCCTGCAGCACATGGTGGAGTGCATCCGGGAGGTCAACGAGGTCATCCAGGTGCGCGCGCAGGGGCGGCGGGGGCGCGCTTCCTCTGCGGGAAAGGGAGGATGGAGGCCTCCTCCGGGCACGCCTTTCTTCTCCCTCCAGCCTCCCTTGTTTTCCCCACTCTCCTTCCTCCTGTTCCTGCATCTCTTTCCTATCCTTGGAATTATTTATATCCCACTCTTAGGCCAGACTCATGGGGATTGTGGGAGTTGTAGTCCAGAATACCTGGTGCCTGTTCTAACCTCTCTTGTTTCTTTCTCCTACTTTCCTCCTCCTGTTCCTGCATCTCTTTCCTATCCTTGGAATTATTTATATCCCACTCTTAGGCCAGACTCATGGGGATTGTGGGAGTTGTAGTCCAGAATACCCGGTGCCTGTTCTAACCTCTCTTGTTCTTTCTCCTACTTTCCTCTTGTTCCTGCATCTCTTTCCTATCCTTGGAATTATTTATATCCCACTCTTAGGCCAGACTCATGGGGATTGTGGGAGTTGTAGTCCAGAATACCCGGTGCCTGTTCTAACCTCTCTTGTTTCTTTCTCCTACTTTCCTCCTCCTGTTCCTGCATCTCTTTCCTATCCTTGGAATTATTTATAACCCACTCTTAGACCAGACTCACAGGGATTGTGGGAGTTGTAGTCCAAAACACCTGGTGCCTGTTCTAACCTCTCCCTCATCTCCTCCTGTTTCTTTCTCTCCTACTCAACTCTTTTCTCCTCTTCCTGCCTCTCTTTGCTCTCCTTGGAAATATTGTAATTATATCCCACTCTTAGGCCATACTCATAGGGATTGTGGGAGTTGTAGTCCAAAACACCTGGTGCCTGTCCCTCGCCTCCTTCTGTTTCTTTTCTCTCTCTCTCTACTCAACTCTTTTCTCATCTTCCTCTTCCTGCATCTCTTTGCTGTCCTTGTAATTATTTATATCCCACTCTTAGGCCAGACTCATGGGATTGTGGGAGTTGTAGTCCAGAATACCTGGTGCCTGTTCTAACCTCTCTTGTTTCTTTCTCCTACTTTCCTCCTCCTGTTCCTGCATCTCTTTCCTATCCTTGGAATTATTTATATCCCACTCTTAGGCCAGACTCATGGGGATTGTGGGAGTTGTAGTCCAGAATACCTGGTGCCTGTTCTAACCTCTCTTGTTTCTTTCTCCTACTTTCCTCCTCCTGTTCCTGCATCTCTTTGCTCTCCTTGGAATTATTTATATCCCACTCTTAAACCAAACTGATAGGGATTGTGGGAGTTGTAGTCCAAAACACTTGGTGCATTTTCTGACCTCTCCCTCACCTCCTTCTGTTTCTTTTCTTTCTCTCCTACTCAACTCTTTTCTCCTCTTCCTGCATCTCTTTCCTATCCTTGGAATTATTTATAACCCACTCTTAGACCAGATTGATAGGGATTGTGGGAGTTGTAGTCCAAAACACTTGGTGCATTTTCTGACCTCTTGCCTCCTTCTGTTTATTTTGTTTCTCTCCTATTCAACTCTTTCCTCCTCTTCCTGTTCCTGCATCTCTTTGCTCTCCTTGTAATTATTGTATATATATCCCACTCTTAGACCAGACTGATAGGGATTGTGGGAGTTGTAGTCCAAAACACCTGGTGCTTTTTCTGACCTCTCCCTCATCACCTCTTTCTCCTACTTTCCTCCTCCTGTTCCTGCATCTCTTTGCTCTCCTTGGAATTATTCATATCCTACTCCTAGACCAGACTCATAGGGATTGTGGGAGTTGTAGTCCAAAACACCTGGTGCCTTTTCTGACCTCTCCCTCATCACCTCCTGTTTCTTTTGTTTTTCCCCTACTCAACTCATTCCTCCTCTTCCTGCATCTCTTTTCTCTCCTTGGATTTTTTTATATCCCACTCTTAAACCAAACAGATAGGGATTGTGCGAGTTGTAGTCCAAAACACCTGGTGCCAGTTCTAACCTCTCCCTTACCACCTCCTTTTCTTTATCCTACTTTCCTCCTCCTCTTCCTGTTCCTGCATCTCTTTGCTCTCCTTCAAATTATTGCAAATTAGACCAGACTCATAGGGATTGTGGGAGTTGTGGTCCAAAACACCTGGTGCCAGTTCTAACCTCTCCTGTTTCTTTCTCCTACTTTCCTCCTCCTGTTCCTGCATCTCTTTGCTCTCCTTGGAATTATTGTAATTATATCCCACTCTTAGACCAGACTCATAAGGATTGTGGGAGTTGTAGTCCAAAACACCTGGTGCCTTTTCTGACCTCTCTCTCACCACCTCATGTTTCTTTTCTTTCTCTCCTACTCACCTCTTTCCTCCTCTTCTTGTTCCTGCATCTCTTTGCTCTCCTTGGAATTAGTTATTTCCCACTCTTAAACCAAACTGATAGGGATTGTGGGAGTTGTAGTCCAAAACACCTGGTGCCTGTTCTAACCTCTACCTCACCACCTCCCGTCTCTTTCTTCTACTTTACTCCTCCTGTACCTAGGTCTCTTTGCTCTCCTTGGAATTACTGTAAATATATCCCACTTTTAGACCAGACTCATAGGAATTGTGGGAGTTGTAGTCCAAAGCACCTGGTGCCTGCTACTCAACTCTTCTACTCTTCCTGTTCCTGCATCTCTTTGCTCTCCTTGGAATTATTTATATCCCACTCTTAAACCAAACTGATAGGGATTGTGGGAGTTGTAGTCCAAAACACCTGGTGCCAGTTCTAACCTCTCCCTCACCACCTTCTGTTTCTTTCTTCTACTTTCCTCCTACTCTTCCTGTTCCTGCATCTCTTTGCTCTCCTTGGAATTGTAAATATATCCCACTCTTAGACCAGACTCATAGGAATTGTGGGAGTTGTAGTCCAAAACACCTGGTGCCTGTTCAAACCTCTCCCTCGCCTCCTGTTTCTTTTGTTTCTCTGCTCAACTCAACTCTTCCTGTTGCTGCATCTCTTTGCTCTCCTTGGAATTACTTATATCCCATTCTTAAACCAAACTGATAGGGATTGGGGGAGTTGTGGTCCAAAACACCTGGTGCACCTAACCTCCTTCCTTTACTTTCTTTTGTTTCTCTCTTCTTGTACTGTTCTTTCCTTACATCTCTCCATTCAGCCCTCCTTCCCCTCACTTTCCTTTCTCTTTATCATTTGTTTCCAAGCTGTGGTCCATTGACCACAAACGGTCTGCAAGAATGAAAATATGATCCGCGCCCTCATCATTACTACATGGTTGCAACTGGTCTCACAAAACCCTCTTATAGTACAGTGGCGTATTAAATATGGTTTTCTGGGGGCAAGCAGATGGTGACTACTGGATGGTATATGTTCTGTATCAGAAACTAGAGCAACTGGTCTCGCAAAACCCTCTTATAGTGCCAAGGCAACAGTTTTTGTTTTTAGGCCTGTTCCTGGGTGTTATTTGGGGTGCTGTTTCAGAAAATTGTATTGGATAGACCAGTGCTGTCCAACTTCTTCCGACCCAAGGGCCGGAAAAAGTGTCACTGATCACCTCGGGGCCGTGGGTGATCAGGGGGGCGGAGCCACGCGTGGGGCGGCGCCACGCGTGGGCGGCGGCGGCAAGGGCAGCGCGTCATGCCAGGCCTCTGACGCTGCCCTTGGCGCCGCCTTCTCCCTTTCGCTGGCTCCCCGCGCCCTTCCTAGGGAGGGGGAGCGCTAAAAGGAGCAGAAGGCGGCGCCAAGGGCAGCGGGTCATGCCAGGCCTCTGACGCGCTGCCCTTGGCGCCGCCTACTCCCTTTTCGCCGTCTCCCCGCCCTTCCTAGGGAGGGAGCCGGTGAAAGGAGCAGAAGGCGGCGCAAGGGCAGCGCGTCAGAGGCCTGGCATGACGCGCTGCCCTTGGCACCGCCTAGTGTTCCTTTCGGCGCGCGGAGAGAGGACGGAGGCGGTGCAGGGAGGAGGAGCTAGCTCTCTTCCTCCTCCCTGCCCCGCCTCCCCTCCCCCGGCCGCCATTTTTAAAATAAAAAATTAGATTTTTTTTTTAAAAAAAAATTAAAAATGGTGGCCGGGGGCATAGCGGGGGCCATGTCCAACAGGCTGGGGGGCCGTGTACGGCCCCCGGGCCGCCAGTTGGACAGCCCTGGGATAGACCATGTCAACTCTAGATTATTCCACAGTGAAAATAATAGAGGACAATCAGCAAAAAAGTCCATGTCAGAATTGGGTGTTCTTGGGTTTTTCATGATAGATAGATAGATACCGTAGATAGATAGATATGGTCTGCGAGCAGATGGCGACAATGAGTGGCTTATGTTCTGTATCAAGAACTCGAGCTGATATGGTCTATTCCAGACCTGGGCAAACTTCGGCCCTCCAGGTGTTTTGGACCCCAACTCCCACAACTCCTAACAGCCTACCGGCTGTTAGGACTTGTGGGAGTTGGAGTCCAAAACACCTGGAGGGTCGACGTTTGCCCAGGCCTGGTCTATTCAATACAATTTTCTGAATCAGCACCCCAAATAACCAAACCAAATCTAAAGTTGATCAAAAACTGATTCGTAACCCTTTTGGTACTAATATTGAAGAGTGGTCCCTGGTCAAAAAAAGTTTGGGAACCACTGCTATTTATTCTATTCCTCCCTAACATCCCTTTTGCCACTCCAGCCCTTTCCTCCTTTTCTTCTTCTTTCCTTGCATCCCTTTGGTCTGCCCCTTTCACTGTGCCCTCCTTTCCTTTTTTTGTAGTTTTCCTCCCCTTTCATCTCGTTGTCTTTCCCCCTCCTTACCTCCTTTCTTTTCTCCTGTCCTTTCTCTTCATCTTTTCCATCTAATTATTATTGTTATTTATTTGTATACCGCCCTATCTCCCTGAAGGGACTCAGGGTGGTTTTACAACATAAAACGCAAAACATTCAATTGCCAAGAAGAAAATCATACAAACAGATTAAAATAAAGGCATCATAGACAACAAAAATTTTACTAGAACACAACAATAAAAAATTAAATCAATTGCAATTATAAGTCCATTGGACAAGGTTCAATAAAATCAATGGTTAGGTCTACAAAATGGGTATGATCAACTAGAAAAGGGCTGGGCAAGGGATACTGCAAACAGTGTATCATAGGGCTGGGGAAGTGGACAAAGTTCAGAACAGAGTACTGACCTTGGGCCTGGGGACTAATCATTCCCCAAAACATC
Organism: Anolis apletophallus; assembly: GCA_030556195.1. Taxonomy (NCBI): domain Eukaryota; kingdom Metazoa; phylum Chordata; class Lepidosauria; order Squamata; family Anolidae; genus Anolis; species Anolis apletophallus. The sequence continues at coordinate 31,537,418 of JARBWK010000015.1, forward strand.
CAGGTTTTCAGGTCCCTACCCCCTTCTGCACCTCTCCCCTCCTTCTGGTTCATCTCTTCTTTCCTTGGATCTCTTCCTTCCGCCTTCGAGCCCTTCCACACAGCCAGATAACTCATAGTATCTAATTTGAACTGGATTGTTTAAGTCTACACTGCCATATAATCCAGTTAAATGTGGATTTATATATCTGTGTGGAAGGGGGCTCCATCCACCTCTCCCTCCCCTTTTTGATCTATCCCATATGTACATGTCTTCACTCTCCAGACTTTCACCTCTCTCTCCCTTGCCTTTTTCATTTCCTTGTATCTCTTCACTTTGCCTCATTTGCTGCTTCCTCCCCATCTCTCACTCTTGTTCTTCTGCCCCTTCATCTCCCCCTTCTCTTGTTCTTTATGTTTCTTCCCTTTTCACACCTCTATCCCCTCCTCTTGCATCTTTTTGTTCTGGTCCCATTCCTCCCCCCTCCCCTTGTTTTCTTTTACTCCACTCCTCTTTAGCACTTAGTTCTGTTTGCTCAAAAGGGGTGAGGCGAATGGGAAGCTGTTGTGAACCTTTGGCCAGGGCTGATTGCAGCAGAGATTCTTGTGGTCTCCAGTAGCCATGAGTGCAAGGAGGCATCAACAGGGTTTAAGTTGGGGGGTGGAACTTGTCTGCTCCTGTTGCTGTACTGCAGTCTTAGCCAAATGACCTATAGCAGTGGTTCTCAACCTTTTGGCCTGGTAAACTGGCTGGGATTTCTGGGAGTTGTAGGCCAAAACACCTGGGGACCCACAAGTTGAGAACTACTGATAAAGCAATGGGAGTTGCAGTAAAGGAACATCTGGAGGAGCGCATGATCCTTGTTTTCAGACATTCCTGTTCAGCAACATGCCATTTTAATAGGATACCTCTTTTAGTATCTTGTAGTCAAGAACAAAAACAATCAAAATAATAAAACACAGTGGTTTTGCCAACCAGATCTCTTCCCCTCCTCTCTCTATATAGGTTTTCTTAGATAACTGAGAGAAAAGAGTACATATAAATAAGAGCATCATGAACCAGGCAGCCATGAGATATTGGACATATGACCCGTTAAAAATATATACAAAACAAGAATGATGCTTTACAACTGAAAGAAGCAGGAATAACAATTCAATGGAAATGTTAGAGTTATCCCTAGCAGTGAAAATAAATAACAGTCCAGTGGGAATTTGAAGTGGACTAGGTTGTGAGGCTAGCTCAGGCATGGACAAACTTCGCCCCTCCGGGTGTTTTGGGTCTTTACTTTTTTCCTGGGAGGACCGAAGTTTTCCCATACCTGGGCTAGTTTGAACCCAAGCCTTTTTGTGTGTGATAATAAAATTCACATTGATTGTTAAACTTGTGCATTTGATCTCTAAAATGCCATATCAGGCCCTTGGATGTGTGTGTATTTGTGTATCACTGTATTTTTTTGGCTCAAGTTTTATAGTGCTAAGGTTCCTTTATGCTTACATGTTGTTTGGCTGACAAGGAATCCTTCTAAATGAAAAAATAGAAAATTCAAGGAACTTTTATTTTAAAAGTATGCCTATGCATTTGTTGCTTGCTTTACAGGTCCAGACAGACCTTTAAGCAACTTATACATGTGATGGGAATTAGAAGTCATTTTTAGCACAGGCAAAAAACCTCTTTGTTCACGTCCTATTCCCTTTGGAAGCATATACCGCTCCCTGTTTCAGTCTTTAGCCACTAGGTTTTAGTGACCATATTTGGTAAACTCCTTTCTATTATTTGTTATTAGGGGGGATATTTGATGTATACACCAGGGCTTTGCCAAATCTTAACTTGCAAGCATAATAGTGCTGCACAAATTCAAGTTGGTGCATGAGCTAAAGAAAGCTTTGGCATTCAGGAAAGTTCAGAGCAGGTGAATGCAACCCTGAAACATACCATATGTCTTTTCATGACTAAGGAAGGTTTTAAGGCAGGAGTAGGCACCCCCCCCCCCCCTTTGCATGGTGTCCTTTGCCTATTGCTCTGTAGGATGCACCGGAAGTGATGTCACACTACTTCTGGTCAGACTTTTCATTGCTTATTGGCTTTTTTTTGTTTTAGATGTGGGATGGGCAATTTTAAGTTGTGTGGAACAAGCAAAACATTTGTTTAGGTTTGGGGGAGGTAATTTTTAGTATTAAAAATCCCTAAATATTTCCAGAAATATTTAAACAATGTTTTGATCATTTGGAGGTTTATGAGGAGTGTGCTTTCCCCACCTCTGTTTTCTTCCTAGTTTCTGCAGAGGGTATTTTTAGGTAGTCCTAAGTTTCTTTTTTTGGTTTGAAAGACAGTTTTCCCCAGGAATAAATTACTACCTCTTGTAACCTAATCACACTAGAGAATGAATCCACTTTAAATCTGGTTGCTGCCTCCTGCAGAATTCTGGGGTTTGAAGTTTAGGGAGGAGCCTTTAACAGCCTCAATAAACTACAAACCCCAGAATTCTGCATGAGGCAGCAACCAGATTTAAAGTGGATTCATTCTCTAGTGTGATGAAGTAGTTGGTTATATGTGAGATCCACATATATGTGGGAACAGATAGCCATAGACTTACAGTACATATAAACCTTTTGCAGCATCTCCAGGCAATTTCTTGTTGTGAAAGAGTGGGAAAGATGCTTTAACATTTTCTTCCTTTGACCATACAAATCTTTGCCCCTGGATTTGTGGGGAAATAATTGCATATTTCATATATTTGCCTCTTTATAGTGTGACTGGGGAAGGAGACCCTTTTTTTTGGTATTTATCTTAATTTTGACAGTGGCCAAGAATTTGTGTGGGGCTATACTCTGACCATATTCAAAATATGGGGTGCTTGCTGCTTTTGTACTTGTTGAGCTAGCCCTGTATAGAACAACAGAGAAGGTAAACCTGTGGAGATCCTGGATTGCTTGCTTTGCAATTGTAATTCTCTGCCTCAAAGAAATAAATAGAATTTGCCTGTTGGGTCTAGAACAGGGGTGCTCCCACCTTTTCAGCACGCGAGCTACTTATAAACCAACCAAGTCAAAATGATCTATCTACCCACTACTCAGAGAGCCATAAAAGCAAAATATTTGGACATTTATTTCAGTGAGAGCTATATTATATATTTTAAGACTGAATTCAACTAAATGTGAGTATTATAAGTCCCTGAATTTATTCATAATAATAATGATGATAATATTCATTCAGCCTCTGCTACTAGTACTACTACTACTAATAGTAACAACAACAACAATAGGTTCCTAGAGTAGGAGACGTCCAAGGGCCATCCAGTCCAACCTCCTTCTGCCATAAGGGAAAAACACAAACAAAGCATTCCTCACAGATGGCCATTCAGCCTCTGATAATAATAACAACAATGGGTTCCTAGAATAGGAGGAGACCTCCAAGGGCCATCCAGTCCAACCTCCTTCTGCACTTGGGCGGCGTCGGGAGCCTGCGGGGCGGGACTGAGCCTTCCTCCCGCCCTGCCTTCGCTCTACCAGGACACCCTACACGATCTACCAGTAGATCGCGATCTACCTAATGAGCACCCCTGGTCTAGAATGTTATTTTCAAATCCTTTAAATCTGTAGGTGTGATGCTTAGCCTTGTAAGCAGTGGTTCCCAACATTTTTTTTATTCATTTTTTTTTGCCATGGGTCACTCCCCAACATTAGTACCAAAAGGGTTATGAATCAGTTTTTGGTCAACTTTAGATTTGGTTTGGTTATTTGGGGTGCCGATTCAGGAAACTGCATTGGAAAGACCACATCAGCTCTAGTTTCTGATTCAGAACATATGCCATTCAATAGTCACTGTCTGCTTGCCCACAGAAAACCATATTCAAAAAGCCTCATCACTATAAAGGTTTTTTGAGACCAGTCGTTCTCGTTACAACAGTGTAGTAACAGTGAGGCCGCAGACCATTTTTTAGTTCTTGCAGACTACTGGTGATCCACGGACCACAGGTTGGGACCTACTGCTGTTAAGGTTCTTCAGCATGGCGGATAGAAGTAGGAATGGAAGAAGAAATGAACTCAGGCCAATGAATGAGACTCTTGTCTTACTATCTGTTCTTCCTTCACTCACTTGGGCTGTTTGGAGTTGAGATCACTTGCAAACTCATAGTCATAAAGAAGACTGTTATAGATTCCGATGTTCAAAATGTTTTATTTTGAAGTGAGGGCCCATACAAAGACTCTTTGTTATCTGAAGTTTCTTTTAACACAGGAGGAAAAATGGCAATTTTTTTATTTTCATACTGTAAGGTTGGAATATTAGTTCATAAAGTATGAGTAATAGCGGGTGTGGATGAGCTGCATTTCTTCTTCCTTAGAAGCAACTTGACATCACAAATTAATTTTTTTCTGGTTCGTAGTGTGAACACATGGTAAAGAATAGGCATTTGCCACATTAATGTCCCAAAACTCCAAGGTGAAAACAAAATTGGTTAGCTATTTAAACAGTTTCTGGACAGCCAACTTCTCCCACAACTTGAGAAAAGTTATTTTGGACTACAACTCTGAAATTCCAAGCTAACAAGTCTACTGGCCTTGCTGCCTTTGGGGGATTCAGAGAATTTTAGTTGCAAAAGTAAATTTTCCTAGCTCTAGCCACTTGTTGCTGGGTTCTCTGATCAGTGTGTCCTTTTAATAAACTGCATTTTTTGAGGCCTGAGCTCAACTTTAACCTAGTTAACATTACTTTTCTTCAGGGAAAGGAAACGATTTAAAATTAATGACATTTTATAGTTGTTTTGCAAGTGACATCATAGGAAATTGCTCCTCTTTGTTGACAATAGGTACTGGACTTACTTGCTTAGCATCAGGAACTGTGACAATGGTTTATAATGCATAAGAGGGGAGCTATTTAATTTGCATGGAAGCATGTGTTCATGTTTAATTAGCACTTGAACAACAGGTTGGAGATGGTCATGCCACTGTTTAGTACTGCAGAATTACTGGGGCACCATTGTCTTCAGGTTTCAGGATTAAGTCATCCATTGAGAAATCGCGATCTGTAAAAAAGTGGACATTGGACATTCTTAGTTTATCTTTTGAGGTCCACTTCCCATAACATATTGTTCGGCTCTGAGCATATTGTGTTAGATGAGTGTTAATCGGAAGATTTTTGTCCTTAAATACCTTTGTGGGGGATATGATTTGTTTCTAATTGATCCTTACCGTATATGATTTTCAAATAATAGTAATAATCATAACAAGTAAAAGGAATGTTTTCTCTAACTCTTCCATGACACACCTTTAAATAAATTGATTGTTCTGCAGATAATTAATTTCTCAGTAAGTTAAATATTGAAGTCATTTCCCACATCATCCTTAGCCAAATTGTGTTGTAAAATCCATTGTTAGATATTTGGAGCCTTATGCTGCTAAACAGACTTTAAAATATACTTGTGGATATTTCAATTACGTACAAATTGTGACAGGCATTCCAGAGACAGAGACTGTCAACCGAGACTGCTTCTTGCAATGTATATAAGCAACTTGTAAATCCTTGGTGTATTTTTAACTTCAGGAGGGTAGCCTGCAGGAGTGGGACAGCTGTGTTTTTTTGGGCCACTCACAGTCTTAGGGCAACAGGACACACATGTTATCACACTGGCAGGGCCTAAGTAGAAAGGTGTTACGTAACATGTTGCGCTCTCAGGGTTTAGAATAAGCTGTCTGGAGTTAACGTGGGTTTGATTGTAGGCTGCAAATATTTTCCAAACATCCATAATTTTTTCCCTTTGCTTGCATTAACCCTTGCAGACCAGAATATATTACTGTTTTGAGGTTACTTGCAATATTTATTCTGACATTTCTCAAGATTTTAGGCAGAATAATTTAGTGGATTGACTTGCAATGAATATTTTATTTAAAAAATCAATTTTTGAGCAGTTTCTTTTAAAACATTTATTTACGAAATACATATTGGTCTGGATGGTACTGGGTTAAAATTCGGTTTACATGTATATTTGTAATTGACTCTCATTTTTTGCATATAAAACCTTAAATAAACAAGTATTGGTATGTATTTTACAAATATACTATTTAATCTTGGTAGCTACCTTATATGAAGCCAGGCCTTTGGTCCATCTGCATTATATACTGATTTGATTTCAAACAGGGATTCGTGCTAGCCCTTAGATCAGGGGCGCTCATAAGGTAGATCGTGATCGACTGGTCGATCCCAGGACTGAAGGAGGTCGATCCCAGCTGGATGGGGCACTTCTGAGGGGGCGGAGCCAGGCCGCACGAAGCCCCGCCTCCTTCCCCCAGCTTTAGCGCTTCCACAGCTTCTGGAGGCAAGGGGGGGGGGATGCCAAGCCAGTAGTGGCATAGATAGCCACTACTGGCTTGGCATTACCCCCCCCTCTTGCCTCCAGAAGCTGTGGAAACGCTAAAGCCAGAGGGGGAGGGGGAGGGGGCGGAGCCAGGCCGCGTGAAGCCCTGTCCCCTTCCCCAGCTCCGCCCAGCTTCTCTCAGTAGATCTTTCAGACTTGGTTTTATTAGAAGTAGCTCCCATGCTGAAAAAGTGTGGGCACTCCTGCCTTAGATTTAGAGTTAGAAGGCATGATTATCAGTTTGTATGTGACACCAAATTGAGAGGGATAGTCAATACTTCTGAAGACAGGAGCAGAATTCAAAACAATCTGAACAGATTAGAGAAATGGGCCAAAACTAATAAAACGAAGTTCAACGGGGACAAATGCGAGTTACTTCACTTAGACAGAAAAAATGAAATACAGAATGGGGGATGCCTGGCTCAACAGCATTATGTGTGAAAAAGATCTTGGAGTCCTCTTCGACAAGAAGTTAAACATGAGCCAACAATGTCCTGTGGTGGTTAAAAAATCCAATGGGATTTTGGCCTGCATAAATAGGAGTCTAGTGTTTAGATCCAGGGAATGGCCCACAAGGTCTCTTCCAACTCAATGATTCTATGATTCTGTATGGATGTGCCAAGAAGTTACATTTGCATGTTGTGATCCTACAATAATGACCAATAGTTAGTATACTATTGCAATCAATAGTATGTAATTTAAAAATGAAATTATAAAGTAATCAGTGCAGAGTTTGGGCTGTATTGGCTGTTTTAACAGACACCTATCAAATGTTGACAATAGGTCTAATTCCTGTCATGTTTTTACAGCAAAATCTGTACAGAAGTTTCTCTTTTTTCCCTCCTGTTTCAGGGTACAGCATATTTCACCCATCCTGTATTACAGTGCTCTCTTAGAAAATTACTCTGGGCTTCAGACAACTGTTAAGAATTTTTAAACATGTTATGAATTGGGGGGCGAGGTAGCTGAAGAATGCCATGCGCTTTCCTCTTAAATCTTTGTCATCTCATGGGCTAACTCTAATCCCAGATATCATTGTGCTAAAAATTCCTGCGTCTGGCATTTGGGTGCTTGGTTATTCAAGTGTGTGTGTGAGGGAGAGAGACAAGACCCAACTAGCCTTTTTTTGAATCGTTCTCAAAAGATTGGTCATCAAGAGCACTGTTGTCTGGTTGGACTTCCAGTTGAACCTCTGCCTACAAATGCCAGGGCCTCTGATGTTGCAGTTTGGGTAGGGTGGGGTTTGGAAAAGCTTTTGTGAACTGAGCCAAAATACCTTTTGAATTTAATCCAGGCTCATAAATAAACTTGGGCCATTCCTAGCTGCCCTGCCCCATTTCATTCCCTCTCAGAAATATTCTTTCCAGCAACACTGTCAGAATCTGAGAACAATGGCAAACTACAATTCCCAGAAACTTCCTGTGGTAGATAAGTCTTCTGGCCCTAATGAAGGACTGTTTCTGGAAGGTATATCTGGAGAAGAGGCAATGGGGTTGTGTGCTTACATTAGAATGAGGAGAAACAGATAAAAAAAAATCTAGAGACAGACAAATTCCCATAAGAGCTGTGAAACTAAAGTTTCAAATTTTGGGGAAATTTTTTTTTAGTTTGTGGAAAAAATGGGCCTGCTTCTATTCCTTGCCATAAGGTGTGATAGTGGTAGTATATAAGAAGTCAGTTGCTGGTAATTTTGTTATGGTAAGTTTAGTTGAACAAAAATGCCCATAGTTGATGTTAAAATCAAAGCACACACAATCGGAGTTGATACTTTGAAATAGAACTGACAAAGCTGTGTTCTTGGAGGTCTTCAAATGGATCACAGAATAATGCACAATCAGAAGGAATGACTCTTCAGATGACTTCAGGCACTAGGCAGATAGTCAAGGGAGACCTTGTAGTCCCAAGTTAGCAGGGCTTTATACAATACTGCCAAACCTTAAACCAAGTCTGGGAGTAAATATGGAGCCAGTATATATCCTTCAGCAAAGGTGATAAATAGCATTTCAAATAATAGTTGGTTTGGGTTGCTGTGAGTTTTCTGGACTGTATGGCCATGTTCCAGGAGCATTCTCTCTGGACGTTTCATCCACATTTATGGCAGCCATCCACACAGGTTGAGGGATCTGTTGGTAACTAAGCTAGTGAGAAAGAACTCTTGTCTGCTTGAGGCAGGTGTGAATGTTGGAAATACCATTGAATGGCCTTGCAGCTTCAGTGCTTGGATGGTTGCTGCCTGGGGGAATCCTTTGTTGGGAGGTGTTAGGTGGCTCTGATATAGTCTTGTCTGGATTCCCCTGTATTGAATGTTGCTCTTTGTTTACTCTCCTGAATTTAGAGTACTTTAAATACTGGTAGCCAGATTTTGTTCATTTTCATGGTCACCTCCTTTCTGTTGAAATTTTCCACATGCTTGTGGATTTCTATGGCTTCTCTGTGTAGTCTGACATGGTAGTTGTTAGAATGATCCAGCATTTCTGTGTTCTCAAATAACATTTTGTGTCCAGGTTGGTTCATCAGGCGTTCTGCTATGGCTGACTTCTCAGGCTGAATCAGTCTGCAGTGACTTTCATGTTCCTTGATTTGTGCTTGGGCAATGCACTTGGTGGTCCCTCTGTAGACTTGTCCACAGCTGCATGGTATACGGTAGCCTCCTGCAGACGTGATAGGATCCCTCTTATCTTTTGCTGAATGTAGCATTTGTTGGATTCTCTTAGTGCGTCTGTGATTCCCTTGATGTATGGTAAGAACACTTCTCTTCTGGGTGGATTTTTGTCTTTACTCTCGTGGCTTGTTCTTGGCCTTGCAGCTTTTCTGATGTCTCTGGTGGAGTCTCCATTGGCCTGTAGAGCCCAGTTGAGGTAGTTCAGTTCACCTTTGAGGAGTTGTGCTTAGTTAAAGTGAGGGTGTCCCATCCTATTTTACAGGGTTGTTTAGAAGCTCTAATGATCATGGAGCCCAGGTTAAATGATGCAAACTTCTCCAAGATCTTTAGCAATAGGGTGGTATAATAAGCTTCAACATCATCTTATATTGGCTGCTGCTCATATTTCCTTGACAATGATATTTCCCTTCTTATTTTTTTATAGAACCCAGCAACTATTACCAGGATACTCCTTAGTCATTTCAACTGGGATAAAGAAAAACTGATGGAGAGGTAAGCAGCATACACTGACTGACAAGTGTTCTTGATCATCTCTAATACTTTGTATTCTAATGGCATAAATTGCTGCAAGTGAAATAAATGCTCCGCTCCAGCTTCAGAAGCTGTCCGTGATAAGGGAAATCAGACAACAGGCTGGAAGATACGCAAGGTTAAGATGAGGGCTAGGTTTTGAAAAGTCCATGGCTGGGATTATGGGAAGCCTGCTGTTCCCAAGAGATTATGTATGCAGGGCACACGTACTAGAAGAGTGTATGTTTCTCTCAAGATTAGGTGGCTTCTATATATCGATGTTATTTATCCTAGTGCTGGCTCTTCTGTGTACGAAAAGCACATTTGTTGTATTCTTGATACTCAGTAGCCGTACATTCTGAACAGCAGTAGCTAGTCTTTTTAACGGGTTTAAACCATGGGAGGGGAAAATCTTCTACTCCTGTGACTTTCCATACTTGCAAGTGCTTTTTTGCATTTAATATTATTTGCTCTCATTTGCCTTTCAAACAACAGGTACTTTGATGGCAACCTGGAGAAGCTCTTTGCAGAATGTCATGTAATTAATCCCAGTAAAAAGTCTCGAACACGTCAAATGAACACAAGGTCATCTGCGCAGGATATGCCTTGCCAGATCTGCTATCTGAACTATCCTAATTCGGTGAGTTCCTTCAGAAGTAAATCGTCGTTTATAATTCCAGTGCGATGGCTGTGTTGATTTTGGACATCAAAAAATGTAGTTGCTGTGTGAGTTGGTATGGAAGATAATTGGTGATTTCATGGCTGGCGATTTTTGTAGGCATCTGTTAGAATCACAATAATGTGCTTGGCCCTTCTCTGTCAACAAATTAGAAGAGAACTTATGTCTAGCTATCTTTTCTCTTATGGATTTTCTGTATAAAAGGAATTAAAATCTAAACTGGGGTGGGAATCATGTAGCACATAGGCTTGTTTTCCCATAGCGAACATGATGCTTCCATCTCTTAATCCAATTTCTATTGATTGTGTACAGTACACACACAGGTATGTGTATTAAAAACCAATAGAAGATTACCATTTTAAAAACAAATTGACGCCAAGACAATAAGTATGTGATACAGAACTAAGGGCCCTTCCACACAGCCCTATATCCCAGAATATCAAGGCAGAAAATCCCACAGAATCTACTTTGAAGTGGGTTATCTGAGTTCACACTGACATGTATCCAATCCAAAGAGGATAATGTGGGATTTAATTGAACTGTGTGGAAGGGGCCTAAGAAGCTATTGTATAAAAGCAATTGTATATTGAATAAATAGTATCCGGTTTTCATCAGAAGTGTCTATTTTTGTGTGTATCTGCCTTCAATTTGCCTGTTGGCTTAGAGTGAGGGTTGGACAGCTCTTGAATCTCAAATCATATGTTATTTTTGCACAGGCTACAATTAATCACAATGTTGCATACCAGGATATTATGTCTAAATCCAGATTTGAGTCACAACACGATGAGCAACTTAATATTGTAAAAGAATCCACTTTCTAAAAATTTTACTGTTGTAAATTACAAGCTCCGATTTCAGTTTACCACTGTTATGAATATTTTCAATATGCATAAAGATATTTCAGTCTATAGGTAAAAATGATGTATGTTTTTGAGTCACTTCCCTCCAAATCAGAACCAACCTACCCCCAAAGTAAGTTTCACACTTTGCTTTGTTTGTATAGCTATCAACTGCTGTGTTTCCATCTTCTGAAAGACTTTGATCTGAAATTTTGTGAGATATTTAGATTTTTTTTGCCAAAGAGCTCTAAAAGTGGATCATGGTACTAGAAAGAACAGATTTTGATGATATAAATCCATTGTAGTTGAAGTGGTATGAAACTGCTATAATTGTGTAGTTATAATATACAGCTGCTTTGATAAGAGCAAGTTGTCATCTGTGTTCTCCTTAAAAGTAGTCCGTCCCCAAGTTGCATAAGGCTCATAGTTAAGAATGTGGGTAAGATATCAGGAAGTGAGAGAAATCTACCCCTTGGAAAGGAAATTCACTCTTGAAAGAGTTATGGAGGAAAGGGGTCTCCACTGAAATTTGATCACCAACTCTTGTTTCCACGGCATGCCAAATTTTTCAAAATCTAATTATCTCAGGGACACAAAGGACGGTGAAATCTTCTGAACAGACATCAAAACAGTTAACCCTTCCTTATGCTATCCAAAGCTTGTATGTGCGCGCACGTAGAAAGTTTATTTATGGCATTTATATTCATTCATTCTTACCCCGAAGGGGACTCAGGGCAGCTTACATAATTGGCATTATTCCATACCCAAACAACAACAATTAAAAGCAATTGAACAACCATTTAAAACAACATATAGAAACATTAGATGGCTATTGTGCATAGCTCCAAAGCCAGATAGTCAAAGAATCATATTCATCAATCCAAGGTCAGTTCCAACTGTATTGCACAGATAATTATGTTGGACCAAATGCTTGCTCCCAAAGCCAAGTTTTCCCTTGTTTGCAAAATGACAGGAGAGAAGGGGCCTATCAAATCCCAATGTCGGTCTGTTTGTGTGTGTGTGCGTTACACTTAAAATGTCCCTGTTCCTACTTACATACAAATTCAACCTAAGAACAAACCTACAGAACCTATCTTGTTTGCAAGTTGTGATCTCCTTGTATTTAAAAATACCACATAGTGCCTGATCATAAGATCATACATTTTAATTTGTTTTCTCTGTCATGTGTTCTAGCCCAGGCAAAGTCATTATTTTCCCTTTACGAATTTAGAAATGGGTTCTCTTTGTGCCTCTCCTTCCTTGGTTTTAATCTGTTGGTTCATGGTACATTATCATATTGCAATCCAGTAGTCTTATGAGGAGCTAAAATTCACATCCTCCCAACACAACATTGACAATGACTGTGCTATCTGGGGATTATCAGAATTGCATTCCATCGCTTCTGAGTGATGCCAGGTTGAAGACAGATGTCCTTACCTTTTAAGATTTTTGGCTTAAGTATTCAGTCTGTTATTTTTATGATCTGAAACATTCAAAAGAGCCACCTGAACAGAATCTGATCAGAAATAAGCACCACTTAGTTTTGTCAGGCTCATTTCTGAGGTTTCTCTGAACCAGTAGGTTGAGGGTGAATCCAGCGAAGACGGAGATCCTTTGGCTAGGTCGCCCGTGCGGTGGGGAACTCCAGCTTCCAACCCTGGACGGCGTGGCGTTATGCCTGTCGCCTTCAGTAAAAAGCCTCGGAGTCCTTCTGGACACTCGGCTCTCCATGGAGACTCACATCTCCATGGTTAGCTGAGTTGCATTCGTCCATCTTCGCCAGGCTCTTAAGCTGGCCCCCTACCTGTCCCATTGCGATCTGGCCTCAGTGATCCAAGCGATGGTCATCTCAAGGTTAGACTACTGTAACACTCTCTACATTGGCCTACCTCTGTCGGTGACCCGGAAACTTGAGCTTGTGCAGAATGCTGCAGCCTGATTACTCACAGGCACGCCTGTGGGACATCGTATTACTCCTGTGCTGCAGGAACTGCACTGGCTGCCCATTGAATTCCGGATCACTTTCAAAGTGTTAGTCTTGACTTTCAAGGCCTTGTATGGTCTGGGGCCAGTGTACCTGAGGGACCACCTTACCCCATATTGTCCCATGAGATCACTGAGATCTGAAGACCAGGATCTTCTCCTTGTCCCAAGCGCCAAATCCTACCGTCTCATATCGACGAGGAGAAGGGCATTCTCCATCATTGCCCCCACGCTTTGGAACTCTTTGCTGTCGGAGCTCAGGTCACTTCGTGATCTTAAGGCTTTTCGGAAAGCTTGTAAGACCTGGCTATTTCGGCAGGCTTTTTGTAACTGAGTCAGTTTAACAACACATGTCAGTTAAGTTAAGCTAAGTAATATTGCTGTATGTTTTAATGCCCTTTCACTGCTGTGTTTTACTGTTTTAATGTATTACTGCTGTTTTGTTTATTTTGAATTTGTGAGCCGCCCCGAGCCATCCGGGAGTGGTGGCCAAAAAGTCAAATAAATAAATAAATAAAATAAAGTACAACACTTCCCCTTTCGTTTAGGCAGGAGCGTGAATTGTATATCTAAATCTCTTTACACTGAAGTTAGTTGTGCTTAAAGATGGCTTAAGGCCATTGGGCACTGTGAATTAAACTCCCAAGTATTTACAGTTTTTATTTCGATATGGTAACATATCATTTAGGGATAAAATTTTTGGGAAAATGAGGAAGAAAGATTGTGGCAACTGAGTAATTGGAACTACGTATCCAAACTTACATTTTCCTTCTGAAGTAGAGGAAAGCTTATGAATAGACATTAGTGATGCTTTGTTTTTCCCCCTCATTAAACATTTCCTAATTTCATTTCCCTCCCTTCTGTCTCTGTTCACTGTCTTGTGATCAGGCCTCTGCTGCTTGGAAACTTCTTGGGAAATGCTATGTATGCAGGTGCTGGCAAGGCACAAGTAGAGCTGTTCTTATAGGATGGCATCTTTATGAATATCACTTTTGATGCTCAGTGCACTACTTGCAGAATAGAAAAAAGCTCAGTGGCAAATGCTGATGCTAAGGTCAACTTTAAAAGACTTGGGAAAAGCCAGAAATATTGTCTTCTCCAGAGAGTTCAGTGTTTTGAGGCGAAGCATAAGAACTTAACCGTGGTTTTCCTAGATCAGGCTAAGATCCTTCTAAGACAGACCTGGGCAAACTTTGGCCCTCCTGGTGTTTTGGACTCCCAACTCCCACAATTCCTAACAGACTATTGGAGTCCAAAACACCTGGAGGGCCGAAGTTTGCGCAGGCATGTTCTAAGACATATTTTGGTAGCATAAGGCCTTTCTGTGTTATTGAATTGCAACTCCCATATTATATGTTATAGAAGGTGGCTTGGTGCTGTTTTGGCATATTGCACTATTGTAACTTCTGGATTGGGGTTAGGGTTAGGTGTATCCTGTCCTTGTCTAATTCTGACCTGTGATTTTTTATGTCATCGAAGCAAGGCTGAGGTCTGCCATGTGTACACTTTGGATTTAGAATCAAAACGGAAACTAGATGGGGGAGGAGATGGACAACTGGCTTAGGAAATAAATTTGCCTAGATTCATGGGTACTTGAAAAGCTACAAGAAAAGTGCTGAATCATTGATGATACAAAGTGAAGGAGCTGGTATTTGGAGAAATTGCTCATGCAGGCATTGAATATTTCAAAACTAAATTCCAAAGGAGCCAATAATTATTTATAGCATTCTCTTTGCTTCTATTTCTTTGTAGTATTTCACTGGCTTGGAATGTGGACATAAGTTTTGCATGCAGTGCTGGAGTGAATATTTAACTACCAAAATAATGGAGGAAGGCATGGGACAGGTAAACACACATGTTTCTGTCACGTTTTTATATATATATAACTTTGGAGGAGAAGTGATTTAACATTGGGTTCACACCCGTTCCTGTAAGCATTTCACTTTTGAATTTTAGACTTTCTCCCAGCTTCCAGCCTAGGTTTGGGTAATGATGGCGATTATAACAATGACAACTTTATTCTTGTATCCCACCACCATCCCGCCAAAGGGACTCGGGGCACCTTACACACGGCACATGTTTTATACAATAGAATAAAACATATAGGCATATAAAACAACTTAAAACTCAGTAAAACAGCACTCAATAACCAATGGTGATAAGCTGCACATGTGGCCAGGCTGTAAACAATAGGACAAGGGAATGGGATAAGTGCAAAGATGCAACCATGGAACAAGGGCATGGGAAGAAGTGCAATGCTGCGTAACTATTGTGTAGAACAACCAGGGACTAAGCGTTCCCGTAAGCTTGTTTGAACAGCTAGGTTTTCAGGTCCCTATGGAAAGAGGACAGTGTGGGGTCTTGCCGCGTCTCCCTGGGGAGGGTGTTCCAAATTCAGGGGGCCACCTCCGAGAAGGCCCTCTCCCTCGTCCCCACCAACCGTGCTTGTTATGGTGGCGGAACTGAGAGGAGGGCTTCCCTGGCAGATCTTGGAGCCCACATGAGTTCATAGGGGGGGCGGTCATGAAGATAGGCAAAGCCCGAACCGTTTAGGACTTTATAGGTAATAACCTGCACTTTGAATTGGGACCGGAAACTTATCGGCAGCCACTGGAGTTGCTTTAGTAGGGGTATTGTGTGCTCCCTATAGCCAGTTCCAATTAGTAGCCTGGCTGCCGATCTTTGCACCAATTGCAGTTTCCGAGCCCCCATTAAAGTGCATTACAGTAGTCCATTCGGGATGCAACCAAGCTGTGGACCACTGTGGCCAAGTCAGACTTTCTGAGGTACGGTCACAGCTGGTGCACCAGTTTTAACTGTGCTAAGGCCCTCCCTGTCATGGCTGACACTTGAGCTTCAAGCGTCAGCGCTGAGTCCAGGAGGGCTCCCTGTGTCCTCAGGGGGAGAGTAACCCCATTGAGCACAGGTGTGCCACCCTATACCCTGATCGGCCTCGCACCTGACCAGGAGGACCGTTGTCTGGATTAAGCCTCAGCTTGTTTGCTTTCATCTAGTCCATCACAGCTGTCAGGCACCGGTCCAGGATACGTGGAGCTTCCATGGAATTGGGTGGAGTAGAGTTGTGTGTCATCTGTGTAGAGATGGCACTCAACTCCTAAGCTCCGGATGACCTCACCCAGTAGTTTCATGTAAATATTCTATCATTCTATCCGCGGTGTTTTAGTTAAAACAGGGCTGTCCAACTACTACTGGCCCAAGGGCCGGAATTCTGGCCACTGATCACCTGGGGGGCCGCAGCGGGGGCGGGGCCACTCGTGGGCATGCGCGGCAGGGCGGGAGCGGCTCGGCGCCCTTCGCCATGTTTCTGGGTGCTGCATCGGCCACCCGGGAGCTTACCTACCTTTCTCTTCCTTCGGAGAAGGAAGGCAAGCTCAGCGTGCAGCGCTGCAGCAGCCAGGACATGGCGGAGGGCGCCGAGCCGCTCCCGGCCCGCCTCCCGCCCTGCCACGCATGTCCGGCGTCCTGTGCGGCCCGCCCCTTTTCAGCGGGGCTGGGTGACGTCAGGTGCGGTGGCGAGGAGGAAGAGGTGGAGGAAGCCGGGGCCTCTGCCTCCACCTCTTCCTCCTCGCCGCTGGCATCACGCCTGGCGTCACCCAGCCCCGCTGAAAAGTGGTGGGCCGCGCAGGACGCCGGGCATGCGCAGCAGGACGGGAGGCGGGCCGGGGGAGCGCCGTGGCGCCCTCCGCGATGTCCCTGGCTGCTGCAGCGGCCACGCCCAGGAGCTTACCCTCCTTCTCCGAAGGAAGAGAAAGGAAGGTCAGCTCCCGGGGCGGCCGCTGCAGCACCCAGAAACATGGCGAAGGGCGCGGCCGCTCCCGCCCTGCTGCGCATGCCAGCGAGCGCCCCCGCCCCCGCGAGCGGCCCCCCCCTGGTGATCGCCCCCAAAATTTATTTTTCCAAAATTTATTTTTTTTAAAAAAATGCTTGCAGGAGGGTAGGCGGGCCGCATCCAAGGGGCTGGCGGGCCGTGTGCGGGCCGCAGGCTGCCTGTTGGACAGGTCCGAGTTAATACATGCTCAACTATACTGCAGGGATGGTTTTATTCCAGTCCCTCCCCTCAGGTCTTAATATTGGGAGAGAGTCTTGGAGTTTTGGTCCACAGTACCAAAAATGGCACATTTTTGCGCCCACTTCAGTTTGCTGCCAGGGTGGGGCGGTTTGTTGGCTCAGTTCTGCCCTACTCTTTGAGAAGGTGACTGATACCTTGCGAAGAACAGAGCTAAAATCCGTCCATCTCTTTTCTCCAGTTTTGAGGGTAGGAGAGCCATCTTGGGTGGCAGAAATGATGTTGAGTATACACAGTTATTTAGAGGTTTCTCATTGATGACCAAAGTAATCCAATATCCTTCTGTTTTTCTCTATCTCTTGCTTGACTCTCGCCAGACAATTTCATGCCCTGCTCATGGCTGTGATATCTTGGTGGATGACAATACAGTTATGTAAGTATAACAGTTGATATGTGTGTGTTTCAGATCAACCTTTCTTCCTCTGTTAAATCCTGATTACAAGATTTTCCTCAAAGTTGTGTTGTATTCAGAGAAGATGCTTCAGCTTTTGTGTTGATTCAAGGTCGCTTGCATCTGTGGGTGTCTCATAATCAATGGCCTCCTCCCATCGTTTCTGTAGTAGCAACTCCAGTGTGGTTTTTTATTGTCATATTCCTCACCTCTGTGTTTGCAGTGTATGCTCTAACACAAAGGAACAGGAATGTGGGTTACAAGATGGCAGGGTATTAATATTAACAATACCTGATAGCCCAGAGGAAGCACATTTAGTTCCTTTGGTTTCAAGGAGTGGTAATGTTTATGAGCCATAGAAACATGAGCCACTGAGTCATGCTTTAAACAAACAAATAAAAAAATCTGCATTGTTGTGTGGCTTGCATATTTATTTGCCCCACATTTTGGTCTGTAAGGGCACCGTGCGTCAGAGAGCATCCGTTCCCATCTGGACGTTAATGGGCTATTGGCCTGTAAAGTCTGTAAGGAGTGATGCATAAAGTTGCAGAACATTTACGTTCCCAATAGCTACTTTCACAGACTTGGAGCAATTTTGAAGAGCAATTAGGTCACCCAATAAATCAAGTTCAACTCCCTTGTATTAGATGTATTAGTCAGTTACATTGTGTAGTTCTTTTCAGGAATATAATGCTGAATACTTCATTTCTTGATGTTAGCATTGATTTAAAAGGTGCTTTGGTCTATTATCAACAGCTTTTTCCAACTATTTGCTAGAATGGGAGTTCTGTAAATGCTCGCAGTATGTATAACCATTCAGATATGTGTAATCTATGTAAAAGTCAAAGATGTTTAGCTGATGTTGTAGACATCTGAAATCACCTGATGAAAAATTCATCCTTGTGATTACCGGTTCTTAAACTAGCAACTTGGTCTATGATATGACCTTAATTTTTGAAGTAGATTTTTAAAATAGTGTCAGAAGCGAGTTGAGGTTACAGTTAACATGTAGTTAAAAAGGCAAACAAAGTGCAAGAACTTGGCATTATGCAAAATGTCCTTGGAACAGGGGCTGCCCATTTCGATTGGCTCTGGTGTTACTGTGAGATGGTCCTCCTTTGTGCGTGTTGCAGGGCTCAGGTTGCATTGTAGTAAGTTGTCTGTGGTTTGCTATTCTCTGCACTTGCTTGTCATGGGACTCCACTTTGTGGCCCCATTTCTTAAGGTTAGTTCTGCATCTGGTGGTGCCAAGGCGCAGTCTGTTCAATGCCTTCCAGGTCGCCCAGTCTTCTGTGGGCCCAGGAGGAAGTTTCTCATCCAATCTCAGCCACTGATTAAGGTGCTGGGTTTTAACCTCCCACTTTAGGATCCTTGCTTGCTGGGGTGTTCTTGTAAGTATCTCTGTAGATCTTAGGAAGCTATTTCTTGATTTAAGGCGTTGGCCTGCTGGCTGATATCCGAACAGAGGGTGAGCTGGAGATGTCACTGCCTTGGTCCTTTCATTATTGGCTGCTACTTCTCGATGGATGTCAGGTGGTACAATACGGGCTAAGCAGTATAATTTCTCCAGTGGTCTTGGGTGTAGACATCCTGTGATAATGCGGCATGTCTCATTAAGAGCCACATCCACTGTTTTAATGTGGTGCGATGTATTCAACACTGGGCATGCATATTCAGCAGCAGAGTAGTGGCGAACTTTTTGAACTGCTTTCATGAGCTGAAAACAACCATATGTGATTGGTTCTCAATTTTCTCTAGCTATTTTCAAATTTGCTCATTCAGGGAAATGAATTCCATTGGTGATTGTAGACATATCCATTTTGCTGTTTTGTAGCTTGTTGCCTTTTTTGGTATTGTTTGACCTCTTTGTAATTTAGTAATTTTTTAAAAAGTAAAAAACTGCTTATTGTTCAAAAGCTGGAACTTAATACTGTGGACTTTATTCTGAAAGATTGGTTCACCATGTGCCAGTGTGTGGTGTGTTGGTTTGCTTTCCAAATAAAACATGCAAAAAGGGAGAAGCGAGAAAGAGTAACCTAAAGTCAGTTTAATGCTGTGCTTTTAAGCTGTGTTGGTGAGGATTTTTTTTGCTTTTCTTCTAGTTTCTCAAGAATACTGAGTTTAGTATTACCAGTGTTCTTCCATAGTATATCTGCAGAAAATGAAATCCTATATCCTTTATTGTTTTCGTCAGAAAGTATATACAAATATTTACAGTTTTAGCTGTTGAATTCTGTGTCATTCAAAAACTACTGCACTATTTTCTAGAGGCCTCATGCATCCAGATCAAACCTGGAAATTACTAGGGTTTTGGTTCCATGTAACTGGATTATCACTATCTTTGAGCCCCTGGTGGAGCAATGGGTTGAACGCTTGTGCCAGCAGGACTGCTGATTGATAGGTCAGCGGTTTGAATCCAGGGAGAGCAGGTTGTGCTCCCTCTGTCAGCTCCAACTCCCTATGGGAACACGAGAGAAGTCGCCCACAAGGATGGTAAAATATTAAATATCCGAGCATCCCCTGGGCAACGTCCTTGCAGACAGTAAATTCTCTCATGCCAGAAGTGACTTGTAGTTTCTCAAGTCATTCCTGACATGAAACAAAAATCCCTATCTTGGCAGGTCTGTGGTTACCAAACCTCAAAGATCTTAAATGCTGCCATGGATCTCTTGTCACTCTGTATGATCTATGAAATAAACACACATGTTAGGCATTAACTTCTTGTCTGCCCAAACGTGTCTTCAGTGATTTTTTTCTCTCTCTCTTTGTAGGCGCCTGATCACAGATTCAAAAGTTAAATTAAAGTACCAGCATTTAATAACTAATAGTTTTGTAGAGGTAAGTATTTAATTTTGAGCAAAATATATTAATTTTATCAAAAGCTCAGTTGAAGATTTGGGACTTTTCCATTAGAAAGATTCTAACAGCTTGGGAGAACCCCATTTATTAGTTTGAGCGTGCATTATTTGTAATCTGTGATGGGAGTCTAAGTGGAATTGTAGTAGCTTCCATTAGGTGAACATCCAAAACTCCTTAACTAATTCTGTGAAGTGGTCTTTGTTCTTATCAGAATTTGGGTGGTAGTAAGAGATGAGCCTGATGGTCTTCTCTTGTATCAGAACGGGAGCTTGAAATGAAACTTTGGCCAACAGGAGACTGGTGGAAATATGGAAGGGAAGGGTTGTCCTATAATCCAGTATCTTTTGTTACACTTAACACCTGTTGACTCAAGTCTCACCGCATAGTGAGACTTAGTAGCTACAAGTGTATAGGGCTGCATATTTACTTCTGGATGTCCTCCTTGTCAAGATCTCCCATTTTATCTCTTCAGTGCAATCGACTGTTAAAATGGTGTCCTGCTCCAGATTGCCACCATGTTGTTAAAGTTCAGTATCCTGATGCTAAGCCTGTTCGCTGTAAATGTGGGCGTCAGTTTTGGTAAGCAAAGCATTTTGTCCATTGGTTGTTTCAGATTTCCTAAGCCAATCTGCACTAACTATACTCAGAGGTCTCTTGAAATGGTGAACTATACAGAGTTCACAGTTATTTTCCGTAAGCTGAGTATAGCCTTCTCAGGGCTGACAAACTTATTCCTTCTTTGGTCCCTTTCCCCCCCCCCCCCCCGCTTTGTAGCAGGTATGAGCAAACTTCGGCCCTCCAGGTGTTTTGGACCTGGTAGGCTGTTAGGAATTGTGGGAATTAAAGTACAAAACACCTGGAGGGCTATAGTTTGCCCATGTCTGCTTTATATGCTGTTTGATGGGTTCATCATGAAGGCATGCACTAGAGCAGTGGTTCTAAACCCGTGGGTTCCCAGGTATTTTGGCCCACGACTCCTAGAAATCCCAGCAAGTTTAGGATTTTTGGGAGTTGAAGGCCAAAACATCTGGGGACCCACTGCACTAGAGAAATTTCTAGGTTCTGGCGCTGCTTCCCTGTGAATTATGATATGCAACACTCGCCCTTTGTTTTTATACAGCTTTAACTGTGGTGAAAACTGGCATGATCCTGTTAAGTGCAAGGTGAGTACAATTGTCTTTCTGTCCCAATTGTAAGTGTGTTGAGAGTCAAAACAATATAATTTCCTGTTTAACTATTTCAGTGGCAATGCAGGAAGTCAAGAATGTTTATGGACTGGAATTAAGTGCAATATGATCTGATTGGATGCCATAAAATGTGAATGTATACTATTGTTGTATTGTCAAAGGCTTTTGTGGCTGAAATCAATGGGGTGTTGTGAGTTTTCTGGGCTGTATGGCCATGTTCCAGAAGCATTCTTTCCTGACATTTCACCCACATCTATGGCAGGCATCCTTAGAAGTTATGAAGTCTGTTGGAAACTAGGAAAATGGGGTTTATACATCTGTGGAATATCCAGAGTGGGAGAAATAGCTCTTGTCTGTTTGAGGTACATGTGAATGTTTTAATTGGCCACTTTGATTAGCATTTCATGGCCTAGCAGTTTCAAGGTCTGGCTTCCTACTACCTGGAGGAATCCTTTTTTGGGAGGTGATTAACTGGCCCTGATTGTTTCTTGTCTGGAATTCCCGTTTTTGAGTGTTGCTCTTTATTTACTGTTACGATTTTAGAGGGTTTTTTTTAAATACTGATAGCCAGATTTTGTTCACAACCTCACAACCTCTACGGATGCCTGCCATAAATGCAGGTGTATTGTCAGGAGAGAATGCTTCTGGAACATGGCCATGCAGCCCGAAAAACTCACAACAACTATATATTATTGTTCTTGTAAATTGTTATTTTAGGTTTTTTTTTTATTTATTATCGATGTATTTGGATTGTTGTTTACATGATTTTAATACGCTGTAAGCCGCTTTGAGTCCCATGAGGGAGAAAAGCGGGATATAAATAAAGCTGTGTTATCATTATATTATATAACTCAATTCTCAGACTAGATATCATATCACCTTATTTTAAATTACAGGTTGAGCAGATGTTTATACCTGGAAGGCCTTTTGTGGAGGGACAGAATATTGCCAGTATTGGCTGCTCTGTAAAGTGTGATTAGACATTTCCTTTTCTATTGTTTTCACCTAGCTCAGGGCTGCTCAGGAAGTCGATCGCAAGCCCATATGAAGTCGATCCCAGCTGGATGGGGCGATTCTGCCCTGCGTGCGTGCACTCGCCATTGCGCGCACCCAGGAAGGGGATCCTTCTTGCCTGCGCGCTCTCTCTCTCTCAATCTCTTCGCCGCCTTCCTCCTTCCTGCTGTGCTTTCGTGAAGCAGGAAGTCCCCATTCTTTCCTGCTTCCTGCCTGCGGAGCAGGCCCCTCCCACGTGCGCAGCAGGAAGCGTGCTCCTGCTGCGTGCGTGGGAAGGGCTTGCTGCGCACGCAGGAAGGGATGGCAACAGGAAGGGGATCTTCCTTGCCTGCCCACGAACGCACTCTCCATCTCGCCGCTGCGTTCGCTAAGCAGGAAGTCACCATCCCTTCCTGCTGCGTGCGTGCGCAAGCCCCTTCCAGCAGGATGCGCGCCCCTGACTTGGATGCGCGCCCCTCCCATGGTGACTTCCTGTTTGGTGAACGCAGCGGCGAGGAGATGGAGAGAGCATTCGTGGGCAGGCAAGGAAGATGCCCTTCCCGTTGCCATCCCTTCCTGCTGTGTGGGAGGGGCCTGCTGCGCATGTAGAAAGCAGGAAGGGATGGGGACTTCCTGCTTGGCAAACGCAGTGGATGGAGGAGATGGAGTTCATGGCCAGGCAAGGAAGAAGCCCCGCGTGGCCAGAAGGCGCTAGGTAGATCTTTTCAACTTGGTTGTTCATATAGTAGCTTGCATGCTGAAAAAGTGTGAGCACCCCTGACCTAGCTGATTACTTGGTTTCCACCTAGTTTATTAACAGTTCCATGACATCCTCAGTATCCTGCTGTTTTTTGTGGATTTTTTGTTAGTTTTCTTGCTTTCGTCACACTGGCCTATGATCTATGAAATATACATCCATGTTTAGAGGTAATCTGATGTAATCTATAATGGCTCTGGATCCATTCTACTCTGTTTCTTCACAGTGGTTAAAGAAGTGGATTAAGAAGTGTGATGACGACAGTGAAACTTCTAATTGGATTGCAGCAAATACAAAGGTTGGATGGTTTCAATTCACACTGAGAGCTGCAAAGAAGTTCTATGACAAATCTTACACAATATTTTGTGAATAGTGAAGCATAGTTCCCCCATGCAAATAATGTAGATACAGTTTAAAGTTTTAAGGTTTTAAAAGTTTTAAATATCTCGACCCTTAGACCTGATGTGTTTGTGGGGTCATGAGCTGGTCATTGACCGTAATAAAGTGAACTTGAACAGTTTTCCCCTAATGTTTCTTATAGGTTTTCTCTTGCCTTTTGCCACTCAGAGAAGAGAATGATTCCTTCTCTTGTAAGAATTGCATTGATTCTTAGATAAGTCCATCCAGGTCTTTTACATTGGTTTGTTGATGCGACCTTATGCTTGAGTATAGTACTATCTCCTTTATCAGGCCATGTATTGGTAATGTATTGTCTCTGCCAGGTTGGGCCCCCTGGTGGTGAAGCGGGTTAAACAGCTGAGTTGCTGAACTTGCTGACCGCGAGGTTGGCAGTTTGTATCCGGAGAGTGGCGTGAGCTCCTGTTGTTAGGCCCAGCTTCTGCCAACCTAATAGTTAGAAAACATGCAAATGTGAGTAGATCAATAGGTACCGCCATGGTGGGAAGGTAACAGCACTCCATGCAGTCATGCTGACCACATGACCTTGGAGGTGTCTACAGACAACGCCAGCTCTTCGGCCTAGAAAT
This sequence comes from Anolis apletophallus, assembly GCA_030556195.1. Lineage (NCBI taxonomy): Eukaryota > Metazoa > Chordata > Lepidosauria > Squamata > Anolidae > Anolis > Anolis apletophallus. The sequence goes on from JARBWK010000015.1 coordinate 31,561,682, forward strand.
GGAAATGAGCACCACCGTGCAAATTCGGACACGACTAGACTTGCCTTTACTAAGACAGGTGTCAGGAAACATTGGATGTTGTGTGTTACAGCTCACAGTCCCTTAATATTAACTAATTAACGTATGGTTTCAAGGAGTACAACTTCAAAACATCTGGAGGGTTAAGGATCCTTATCCTTACTCTGCAGTATCTAGCAGTGCTTCTTCGGGATTTCTGAAAGGAGCCTTTCCCTTCTCTACTTACACATTCTAGGGACATGTGTGTGCAGAGCAGCTGAATTATAGGATGACGTTTGCACTTGATTGCTTAGGCCAGAGATGTCAAACTTGTGGCCCTCCAGATGTTTCAGACTACTAACTCCCAGAAGCCCTTGCCAGCTTGTCCAATAGCCAGGAATTCTGAGAGCTGAAGTCCAAAACATCCGGAGGGCCACAAGCTTGACACCATTTCTTATTGTAATAATAGGAAGCCAGCTCACAGCAGGGAATGTATCTTAGAAGAATCCCTACTTCAAATGCATGAATCGTCTGCACTTCCCCTGGCAGACTGTTACTTGCTGCATTCCTTCTGACCAGCCTTCATGCCCTTTGCAGGAATGCCCTAAATGCCACGTGACCATAGAAAAGGATGGCGGCTGCAATCACATGGTCTGTCGGAATCAGAATTGTAAAGCAGAGTTTTGCTGGGTGTGTCTCGGCCCTTGGGAGCCACATGGGTCTGCCTGGTATGTTTTTTGAACTTTCCTTAGTGACTCTGGTAGCACTTTATTTTATGCTTGTGACCTACATAAACGATGTTCTGTAGAGGCAGAAGGATAAAGTAATATATAGTCTGTGTGCATGAAAGAGTTCCTCTGTATTAATTAGGGGCAGAAAAACAACTGTTCCACAATCATCCTCTGGTCAGATCCATGCCCTAGAGTAGTGGTTCTCAGCCTTCCTAATGGCGCGACCACATAATACAGTTCTTCATGTTGTGGTGATCCCCAACCATAAAATTACATTAGTTGCTACTTCATGACTGTAATTTTGCCACTGTTATGTAAATATCAGATACGCAGGATGTATTTTCATTCACTGGATCAAATTTGGCATAAATACCCAATACGCCTAAATTCGAATACTGATGGGGCTGGGATTGATTTTGTCATTTGTGAGTTGTAGTTCCTGGGATTTGTAGTTAACCTACAATCAAAGATCATTCTGAACACCAACAATGGAATTGAACCAAACTTGGAGTGAGGTATCCCATGACCAACAGAAAATACTGGAAGGGTCTGGTAGGCATTGACCTTGAGTTTTGGAGTTGTAGTTCACCTACATCTAGAGAGCACTGTGGACTCAATGATGGATCTGGACCAAACTTGGCACGAATCCTCAATAGGCCGAAATGTGAACACTGGTGGAGTTTAGGAAAAAATAGGCCTTGACATTTGGGTAGTTGCTGGGATTTATAATTGACTTACAATCAAAGAGCACTCTGAACCCCACCAACGATAGAATTGGGCCAAACTTCCCACACACAACCCCCATACTGTGAAAAGATTCATTGGTGTGATCTCCTTCCAGCCTCACATGCTCTCCTTAGCATGCACATGCTCATCACCCTGCCATGTGCCGAGCATGCTGGCATGCCCGCCCCCCGGCTAAGGGTCTCAGAAACAGCCGTCTTCTTGGCTGACAGGCTGGCCAGATGGATTCACCATCTGTTTCCAAAGAGGAAGAGAAGGACAGGTGGAGAGATCTTTGGCCTTCTTGCTAAAGGGGTTCCTAAGACCATCAGAAATATATATTTTCTGATGGTCTTTAGCGACTCCTCTGAAACTTCCTTGTGACACCCCCCCTAAAGGGTCCTGACCCCCAGGTTGAGAAATGCTGACCTGGAGTCTGCCAAATGTATTTGTGAATAATTATATGTTTCTATGCTTTGGAAATAATACTGTTTCAGTGGGATAAAAATGGGAGTGTGGCAACTCTAGAAATCTACATGTTGATCAAAAATAAATTTTCAGGTACAACTGTAACCGCTACAATGAGGATGATGCAAAGGCAGCAAGAGATGCCCAAGAGGTGAGTCCATAACTCTTGCTGACCATGTGAAATTCCATAACACACTTTGAATTGTCTTTCCATTCGCATTGAACATTGAGCACTATACTTAGCCCTCCACATTTGCTGGGGTTAGGGCAGGACCACCAAAAGAGTGGAACTCCAAAGGAAAATAATCCATTTTCTAAGCCAGAGGGAACACCTCTCTAAGAATTTTTTAGGTTTTGCAGTATTATTTTGCAGTTGGCCATAGAATTTCACTGGAGGACTTACAAATTGATAGCAAAATAGTTCTCCATCATGACTCTTTTCTACCAGAAGTTGGCCACAGAGTTATGCTGCAGAAGCTAGACCAAGGTTTGGGAACATATGGCTCATAACGTATGGCCCCTTCTTGTTAGTTTTGTCATACCCTGTCGATGTTGTTTGTCTTGTTGTATGCTCTGTATTTTTTATGTCAAACTGTAAACCGCTCCGAGCGCTCGGGGAGTGGCGGTATAGCAAATTTGAACTATAAATAAATAAATAAGCCAGGTGATTGCATCTGGCTCGCTTTTGAGAGGCTACGGTGTCTACAGGAGGACAAAATACCTCACTCCTCAAAAATGAGAAGAGGAGAGCACAAGAGGGGAATGCTGTAGGGAGCTGAGTTTCTGGCATGTCTGGCTCTCAGCGCGCGAAGCGGCCTTTGTCTCACTGAGTGAACTGAGGCGATGTCAGTGAGCTAGAAAATGGTGGAGGCGACCCCGGTGGGGGAGGCGGTGGAAATGGCTCCCCCGAGGCCCCCCTCGCAGAGCCCGCTGCGGCTCTACTCCCTGCCCCACCTCAGGCTGCTCCAGGCACCCTGCAGCCCACTCCCAATGGGCACTTCCCAAGCCCCCTCCCCGTTGGCAGCCTCTGCTGTTTAAAGTGGCAGGAATGGGCAGCCAGGGAGCCTTCCCTCCGGCTGAGCGCGCGCATGTTGCTTCTCCCCAAAAGTGCGCGCAGAGAGGACTCGGAAGGCAGACAGGGAGACCTCTCAAAGGCCCCTGCGTCTTGGACAAGGCGCCCGGCCTCTTTCTCTCCCTCCTGGGTAAGTTTCTCCAATCCGCTAGGAGGCGGCAAGGAGGTTTCGGAGCGCCCCGCAAAAAGGAGCCTGCCCGGTCCTTGCCACCTGAGGCTCTCTCTAAAGCAGTGCCCCCGGAGCAGGGCCTAGCCTGGGCCCTGAGAGCGCCGGCATCGCCGAGACCCCTGAAGGCCACCGGATCAATCGCTGGAAGCGGGCCAAGGTTTTATTTATTTATCATATCGAAAGCGAACCAAGGATACATTTATATTTTATTTTTTAAAACCCACAGCACTGGAAAACTTATATTAAACTAGCCGTCCCCTGCCACGCGTTGTACGTATATACTCATATTTAGTTGAATTCAGTCTTAAAATATATTATATGGCTCTCACTGAAATAAATTTCCAAATATTTTGCTTTCATGGCTCTCTCAGTCAAAAAGGTTCCCGACCCCTGATCTAGACATTTCTAGAGAGAACATATGAACCAAAATGGCAAAAGTTAAACTCGCTTGTTGACCCTCCTCATAAATATACAGCTGAGTAACTTAGCAGCAGCGTGAGTTGTACTGTTTACAAAAATACTGTTTCCATAACACAAATAAAGTTCAACCTTCACACTGGAGATTCACACACAAGGCCTTCTAAATATCAATACCTCACACTGTAAGGCAGGCCTGGGCAAACTTTGGCCCTCCAGATGTTTTGGACTCCAACTCCCACCATTCCTAACAGCCTCAGGCCCCTTCCTTTTGCCCCTCAGCCGCTTAAGCTGAGTCCGAAACACCTGGAGGGCCAAAGTTTGCCCAGGCCTGCTGCAAGGCCTAATAACACTAAGGCCCATTCTCCCACAGTGAGGCTTACTACTACTGAGGCCTTTTCTCCCACTGAGGTGATCTCTCACACAGAGAGCTCTCTCAGACTGAGGCGTTGCTAAGCAACAGGAACACCTGCTTATATTATACTGCAGCCTTGCTGAGTCGTATCCATATAACCCTTTCAGTGTTTGAAATTAAAAAATACTGTACCTAGTTAAATTTTTAATATTTCTGACAGGTGGTGATGATGGTTATTATTATTATTATTATGATTATGATTTTTAACCTGCTCTTCAGCTACAAAGGCACTCAGAGCAGCTTCCTACATATGGTCTTCCAGATCAAATTCCACCAAAAACTTTTGGCTTTTGACCTGGGATGGAGCCAACGAAGGAATGATTTGAAAGCATACAGCAGCAGCAATTGGGCTCCAAGACTAAATAAATACAGAATGTCACCCAAGGAATTTCATGGCTTGAATCTCTCTTGGTCCCAATCCATATGTTGACTCTATATTGTTCTAAAAAGGGGTTAGGCTCAAAGCAGACAGAATAACTTCTCGTTCCTGTATTGTCAGACTAACATCTGCCTGAAGCATCTATCTGACGATACAGCCTTCCTGGTAGTACTCTGTTTTAACTATTGATTTTCTTTTTCCCCCTAATGGGAATTAACGCAGCGATCCAGAGCAGCCCTGCAGAGGTACCTCTTCTACTGCAACCGTTACATGAACCACATGCAGAGCTTGCGCTTTGAGCACAAACTCTATGCCCAAGTCAAGCAGAAAATGGAGGAGATGCAGCAGCACAACATGTCCTGGATTGAGGTCCAGTTCTTGAAGAAAGCAGTCGATGTCCTCTGCCAGTGTCGTGCCACACTCATGTACACTTACGTCTTTGCCTTCTACCTCAAAAAGAATAACCAGTCCATTATCTTTGAGGTAAGGAAGGGGCAGCATGTGCATTTATGTCTCTTCTTCCTATCCATCCGGGGTATACATGACAGTGGTGGGACTCTATTGGGTGAAGGGCAGAGGTAAACGTTTTCATCCAAAGGTGGATTCTTCTTTAGAGATCTGCTTCAAGGTTCTTTTCCAGTAGTTTGTAGTGCCAAAGGCAAAAGGTTTGGGGCTCAAATGCCAGCATTGTTCACTTCAGGGTGGACTTGGGCATAGAGGGGTGGGGGGTCTTTCTCTTGAACCCACATGAATCAGCCAGTTTGTTTTGGGGTGTTTGGGGGGGGGGTAATAATAGTGGGGCCAAAGTGCAATTCCTGGTAATATGGAGGCTTTAAAAAAAACTTTTTGTCAATCAATCAATCAATTGCCTTTATTTCAGTTAACAAACCTTAGGCAGATACAGAAAAATATAATACAGATAAAAGTCACATATAAAACACAATACATGTTATCAAATGTACACATATTAAGATAGCTGGCCTTAAATTTTATATCTCTTAGAAGCTAAAAATACGTATCTAGGGCTGTGTAGTTTTCTACTATTTAGTGTACAATTATAATCGCACAAATACTGTAGTTAAATTTCTCAGTTTCTCTTTGGTTACTTTTTTTTAGATAAAATGCTCTTTCGGGTGTTTGAGGCATGAGCAAAAAAATTTGCTATCTCTGTTATTTTTTTATTTGAGTCCCCCAAAAGATTCTTTAAGTACCATTGTAGAGATCTTCCTGGCAAATGACAGATAAGAGGCATTATTACCTTCCTTCTTTCATCCCTATAAGAGGAACATTCAAACATGACATGCACTAGAGATTCTACTACGCCCGCTCCACACGGGCAAAGCCGATCATTGTAATCTTTATGTTGAAAAAGTCCTTCTAGGATAGCTGAGGGAATAACGTTGAATCGGGCTTTGCTAAACACCTGTCGATATTTAGGGATATTTTAAGTTTTCTAGGTATTTAGCTCCACTTAGTGGTCTAAACTCCAGGCCCAGGTTTATAGGGGAACAAGTACTACATACTGCAGTTGTAGAATTTTGCATATCTATGTCAATTATTAGTTGTTTCAGAATTTGTATTGCCCTACTTGAGTCTAGGGAGAGTAATAGGTCTTGTGAGAGCCCCAGTTTGAGTAGTTTCTCTTGTAATGTCTTATTCATTCGAGAAACGAAGAAGTCTTTCTGTAGCAAGTGTACATAGCCATCCTCCTCACCCCTAGACATGTGTTTTATCCAGTATCCTTTTGTGTGTGAGGTTATGGGGGTTCATGGGCTGCAAAACGGGATTTGGGGTGCCATATTGTCTTTTGTTTGGCTTAAAGCTCTTATTTGATCTTGGTTAGCAGCCTGACACATTCCAGTTGTTTTAGGCCAGGAATCAGAATTGGATTCATGGTCCTTAGTAGCTGGAGCTTTTTTGTTGAGTTCCAGGGTCGGAGAAGCAGATGGGGAAAACGGAAGAATGGCATGCTTCACTGGAGCATACTTGCTCTATCAATGTTTAACATTTGCACAAATGGCCAGCCACTGTCAGAAGTGACGGATACTTTCATCTATGCTGATGATTGTGCCACCTTCGCTCAAGCAGGGAGCTTTGAAACGGTTGAACAGATGCTCTCCGAAGGTGCACTTACAGCCTATTACAGGGGAGACCAGCTGATTCATAATCTTTCTAAAACACAGACATGTGTTTTTCACCTTAAGAACAGACAAGAGAAATTCACAGGAACACCTCCGCAAGCGTGAGTCCAAAAGTGGCAAGCTAAAACCTGGAACCTTAATCAGTGGCTGATACCAGATGAGGACACCCCCCACCCCGTGGGGCACAGAGAAGACTGGGTGACTTGGAAGGCGCCGGACAGACTGTGCTCTAGCACCACGGGATGCAGAGCCAACCTTAAGAAATGGGGCCACTAAGTGGAGTCCACAACATTCGAGTGTGGAGAAGAGTAAACCACAGACTACTTACTACAATGCAACCTGAGCCCTGCCACATGCACAATGGAAAATCTTCTTACAGCTACACCAGAGGCACTCCAAGTGGCCAGCTACTGGTCAAAGGACATTTAGTATAATGCCAAGGTTTTAACTTTGTTTGTGTTTGAAATACATTGCAACTGTACCCTCAATTTGCGTCTGACACAATCAATAGCAGCTAGAGGGCATCAAGTCCGCTATTTTTGTTGGAAACCAAATAATTACAAAAAAGTACAAATGAGGCATGTTACTAAAGTATGTGCCTTGGCACCCAGTTTTGGATCTACTGTGAAGGATCTAAATGTTGCCTGGAAGGGCAGAAAGGCCTTGCAGTGGTGGCTCATCCTGAATTTCTCTTCTCCTGGCATTTTCATGGCTATCCAGTTTCAGTGAAAGCCATTATATCTTAATTCAAAATTACCAAGTTTTTGTGTCCTGTCTTTTTTTCCTTTCTAGAATAACCAGGCAGATTTGGAAAATGCTACCGAGGTCCTTTCTGGGTATCTGGAACGAGATATATCCCAAGATTCACTGCAAGACATAAAGCAGAAAGTGCAAGATAAGTACAGGTACACTTCTCTCAGATAATGTTCTTTCCTCTGTTTTCAAAAAAGTCCCAAAAGGTGGCATTGCAGCTGCAAAGCATGACTTGACTATTCCTGTGGTGTCAAAAAGGCAGGTAGAATGGATAGGTGGAATGGGGGTATTTTCAAGGACAGGGGCTTGGTTGGTTTTTTTATAGATTGGGAGTGAGGATTGTGGGAGTTGAAGTCCAAAACACCTGGAGGGCTGATGTTTGCCCATGCCTGCTCTAGTGTGTTTCTATGGCAAGTCTGCACAACCTGCATCCTTCCAAATATTTGGGACTCCAACTCCTAGAAGCCCTACCCAGATTGTCAGATGGTCAGAAATTCTGGGAGCTGAAGTCCAAAACACCTGAAGAGGCCTGCTTTGTGGCACATTTCTGGCAGTTTGACCATAGAGTGGCACTGGCAGATCATCGTCATCAAATTATATTTGTTTCCCACCTCCTTGCGGCTCAAGGCAGGGTACAACACAGTTAAGACAGGCTGATAAAGCACAACACTATTAAAGCACATATACCAAAATACACACAAGGCCAACATCAATACAATTGCAAAGAAATGCAGTACTGTTATAGGCATATGTAGACACTGCAGCGTGATTCTATGTTTAACATACAGAAATTGGATTATAGGGTTATGCTAGAGGATCTAAGGTGTTGGGCGAGTGGACTCCTCATAAATGTACGGCAGAGTAACTTATCTGCAGCAGTGTGACCCAGCACCAGAAGTCCAAAAACACACAGATCAATGTTATCTCTTCCATAGGAGGCTTTTCTTTGTAGTAAAATATATGGTTGCACTGTTTACAAGAACAAAGTTTCTATTACACAAATAAAGATTAGCCTTCACACCGGAGCTTCACACACAAGGCCTTCCCATACTGAGGCCTACTAACACTAAGGCCTTTCTCCCACAGTGAGGCCTACTATTTATTTCAGGGGTGCTCATTAGGTAGATCACGATCTATTGGTAGATCCCGTAGGGCGCCCTGGTAGATCGCAGGCAGGTCGGGAGGAAGGCTCAGTCCCGCCGCGCAGGCTCCCAATGCCGCCCAAGTGCTGCCGGCCCTGGGTTATCTGAGGTCCTTTCCACACAGTTGAATAAAATCCCATGTTATCTGCTTTGAATCAGATTATATGGCAGTGTGGACTCAGAAAACCCAGTTCAAAGCAGATATTGTGTTATATGTTTCACATTTTTGTAGTGGGTAGGTAGATGATTTTGACTAGGTTGTTTTATAAGTAGCTCGCATGCTGAAAAAGTGTGAGCACCCCTGATTTATTTATTTTTCACTTACCTTATTTAACCCCGCCTTTCTCTACCCCAAGGGGGGCTCACGACGGCTTGTCCCACTGAGGCGTTTTCTTACACAAAGAGGCTTCTCTCACACTGAGGCATTACTAAGCAACAGCCACTCCTGCTTATATTGAACTGCAGCTTTGCTGAGTCATTGCATGAATTTAACTCTTTCAATGCTCACATTTTTGTAATTAAAGATACCTACTGTATATACTCAAGTATAAGTCTAGCTTTTCAGCCGTCTTTTAGGCGGAATAAGCCCCCCTCTGCTTATACTTGAGTCAAGGTTATTTATTATTTTACTCTGTTAATATTATTGCATTTATTATCTGACTCTATTTATTATTATATTTATAATTTAACTTTATTATTATTAAATGTATTATTTTACTCTGTTTACTATTGTTATTATTACATTTATTATTTTACTCTATTATATTATTACATTTATTATTTTACTCTATTACTGTTACTACGTTTCCATTATTTTCTCTATTATTTTATTACATATATTATTTTATTCTCTTTATTAATATAGGAAGGATGCGTAAGCACATTTACATTGAAGAAGGTTAGAATAATCAGAGTTGGGCAGTCTTATCTTAAACTACAGTTTTATGTAAATATTCATAAACATTTAACCTACTCATGCCTCAGTTAATATAATTGTATTGGCATCTGTTATTATTTTGAAATTTCCCAGTAGCTTCTGCATTTCCCACCCTTGGCTTGTACTCGAGACAATATGTTTTCCCAGTTTTCTGTGGTAAAATTAGGTGCCTCGGGTTATATTCAGATCGGCTTATACTTGAGTATATACTGTAGTTAATTTTTAATATTTAAGACCTAAGGATTCCTAGAAAGGGTTCTTTCCGATGAAAAAGTGTTTTTTAATTCATGTTTTCCCATATGGGAAGAGCTGACTTATGGTTATGTGGCAGGGGATTATGCCCAGTGTATTTCAGTGAAATACATGCTGAATATAGGCTGTGAAATTGGTTTGTGGCAGAGGCCCGTGTCTGTTTGCATCCTTTCTGGACTTGGCAAAGGTAGATCTGTCTTTAGTGAGGTATTGTTGCCTCTTCCTTTGTCTCCACGCATTAGCTGTCCTGCATTGCCTTTGGAACTGCTTTGCAGAATATGTCTGACCTTCGGATCTAACCCTCCTTGCACACCTTTCTCCCCTTTCTGCAGATACTGTGAGAGCCGGCGGCGGGTCTTGTTGCAGCACGTGCACGAAGGCTATGAGAAGGACCTGTGGGAGTACATTGAGGACTGAAAGGGGCCTGCATAAAACGAACTCTGAAAACCTTTTTCCCATCTAGAGTGCTCATGCGATTAAAAAAGCAAAACACACACACAAACAAAAAAAGGGGGCACTACGCCTATTACACCGCTGGTCTGTAGTACCGGAATTCTGTTTTTGTTAATGGAGAAAAGAATTTAAGTAAATTATATTGTAATAAAAAAAGGTAGCTAAACCATTGTACAACAGTATTCTAGGTGGCCAGTTAAGTGTGACAGACGCACTAAGAGAAAACAAAACAAAAGTCAACCCTCCAACTTTAACTTGTAACGTAGCTTCATTCTCCAAGCTGACTTCCCACTCTCCTCTTTTCTCCTATGCGTATTACAGATGAAATTTAAAACAGTTTCTTGACACTGGTTTTCATGTCCAACCAGCCATTTTAATGTACTTTGGTATGAGATTTCCTCCCTCCCTTTCTTCCTCCCTTCCCCCTTTCACACATGCACCGGTTCATGGGTGAATGTCGTTTGGCTAATTGTAAAGAGGATTTTGTGGGATGATTGGGGGGGGGGAGGGGGGCACACGGCAAGGAAAAAAAATAAACTTTGTATATGACTTTTAAAATACAAACAAAGAGGACAACACAGTATTTTTCAAAATTGTAAATAGCGCATATGCATGGACAAAAAAAAGAGCAAGCGTGGCACGTGTTTGCATAATGTTTAATTACGAAAAAAATATTTATTCTTTAAAGATCTTCAATATGTCTATTTGCTGTGCATTTTTCTTTCGGTTTGCTTTTTACCTCTCGATTTGGGGACGGGGAAGGGCAGGGCGACGTGTGCCACTGTATCGACTCTTTCCTCTTCGTTTTTCTTCTCTCTTTCAAGGCTTTTTTGGGTTTCTTTCTCCTCTTAACTGCAGCTCCTTCGCAGCCCTTTCATGGTTTGGGTGTGTTCCTTGCTGGCAATGGACACTGTCCCATTTGCACTTCCGGATTTTTTTTTTCCTGACGCAAACTCGATTGACTTTGGTGTGCGTTGAACCTTTGGAAATGAAATTGTAGTGATTCTGGCTGCTTTTTGTCTCTCTTCTTTTTTTATTTTTGCTCAGAATAGCCATTTTGTCTTGCTCATCCTTCTTCCCATTTCCATGCATGTCAGGTATCCCTTAGTCATTCTTAGGAAAGCATTAGGACATTTTCTCTGGGTTGAAGTGCTCAAATGGAACATTCCTTGTCGCTTTTGTCTTGTTAGTTGTGTAACACCAAACAACAAAAGATGGGGCTGTTTGTTTCAGAGGCTGGGAGTCTGGGGAAAAGGCCTAGTGTCGCAAATGCTCCCATCTAGTTGCAGTTTCTGAAATCATTGATGGGAAGAGGGACTGAGTTTCAAGCGCATGTAGTCCTTTATAGTCTCTTTTTTTCTTTGTCAAAGACCCCACTTGAAGCTTTTCATGAAATCAGCTTCTGCACGGGATCTTTTTGTGGTATTCGTATATTCCCACTGCAGTAGTGTTTACACTTTTGAGTTAAGAAAGAAAGAAAGAAAGAAGGATCAGCTGAAGGAGTAGAAAAGAGAGAGGGAGAGAATGCTTCAGTGTTCAAGCCGCTTTTCCAAAGGGCTGCTTTCATTACTTTTTCAAGATGGAGGGAGATCTATTCAGCCTATTCTAGGATTGCTTTTGATTGTGATTTTTGGAACGTCAGCCCTTCTGTGTAGCCTGGCAAGGGCTTAACAGAATTGAAGGGAATGGCTGAAAATTGGTTACATGTTTGGAAAAGAAAATAAGATTTTACTGAGGCAGTACAGGCTCTTGAAGTAACTCTTGGTTTGTATATCGGAATGGTTAGGCAGATCCTCATTTTTGCATCTCTTCTTATGTGTGACAGGGCTTATTTCCTTGCTTGTAGGTCCCCTTTTAAAGCAAAAGCAAGCTGTTAGGAGGAAAAAGGTATTCCAGTAAAGCTGAAAAATGGCTTCTTTCAAAGGGATATGAGAATTCTGCTCTTAAGTTGAGCGCTCAAGTACCACTCTTCTGATTTTCTTCTGTCCATTTTGCCCAAGGTTGACTTAAAACTTCCCAATCAGGTTTTCTAACTCATCGCAGTTTTCTTTTCTCCTTTTTTCTTGGCCTGGAACTGGGTTGATGGAATTGGTGGCCATGCTGTGTTGGGTGTGTATCTCGGATGAATGAGTCCATGCTTTCAGCCCCTCCCTGCGATTCCCCTTCTTTCCAAACACCTTGCTCTTATCACCCCTTTTCCGTTTATAAACAAATTACACAAACCAAACTGTATATAAAATGTGCGGTATCTTCTAGCATTGAAGATTGCACACATTGGGGTTTTTTTTTTTGGAGGGGTTATAAAAAAAGGCTTTGTCAATCTTAGTGGATTTTGGACTGAGATCACTGACACCGAAACTCTTGCAAAGGCTTGCTCGTTGGTTTTAACCTCCCCCCCCCCTTTCTTCTTTTCTCCCCTTCAAGTAGTCCCTAAAGCAAATACTTGGCAATGAAGATGCTACTCTCAAGCTTTGGTTGGTGCAATATGCGAAAAATAATGATTTCATGTTGAGTATCATGATTGAACGACAGGACGGGGCCTCTAGGCGCAAAAGCAGGAGAACGGCGCACAGTCTGTATTTTGCACCCGCTTTCTTATGTTTCACATAATTCAACGCAGCTTTTTTTGTGGGGGGGAAGGGGGGGACCGAAGAGTCCTCTGGTAGTGTATGTATCAGGCAGTCTTAATTTTTCAGAACCAGTTAACCCCAAAATGTTTTTTAGTACAACTGCTGTATTAGAAACCAGTTATTGTGTGAGGCGAGAGCAGTGCTCTTTGGAGGACCTTGTTCGGGAGAATCCTGTTTATCCGGCGCTTTTTTGGAGGGGGGTTGGAAGACAATCGGATGGCTGTGACTGACGGAAGAACTTGTAATCCTCTAGTTTTCTTCTTCCATCTAGAGAGCACCTCATGCTGTGGACATAACTGTTCTTAGACTTCATTGTAACTGCTGGACTGTTCCGTGTTAAGGCTAAACAGAGGGAGAGAAAGTGTTCCTAATTCTAATAAACTTTTATTTTGTTATTTCATTAGTTTTTTGTGTTTGCTTGCAGTAATTTGTTCCCCTGGTTTGCAGTTGGAGCAGGGACTGGCTTTGTGGGAGGATGGGCTGCATTTACAAGGGTTATCCAGAAAATAAGGTCAAGATATTTTTAAAAATCCAAATAATATATTTTAATAACACTTACATGGATTGTACAATAGGTATTACATAATTTTTCCACATAATAACCATTCAGTTCAATACAAGTTTTTGTTGCCTGTGTCATAGAAGTTCCCCTCCGCCTTTTTCAGGTTGTTCATCACTTTGATTTTCACCTCATTGTCGTAAAAGTGTTTTTCACTCAGGTGTTCCTTCAATTTAGTGAACAGATAATATTCACTGGGTGTGGGATCGGGGCTATGAGACAAGTAGCTTAAAATACCTCAACCAAATGAAGTCAACCATACGTATAGATTACTGCAACACTCTATGTGGGGCTGCCTTTGAAGACTGCTCAGAAGCTTCAATTGGTCCAACGGACAGCAGCCAGGTTGATAACAGGAGCGGCACTCGGGGAGCGTACAACTCCCCTGTTGTGCCAGCTCCACTGGCTACCAGTTTGCTACCAGGCACAATTCAAAGTGCTGGTTTTGGCCTTTAAAGCTCTAAACGGTTCTGATCCATCTTGCCTGTCTGAATGCATCTCTATGAACCATCAAGATGCTTAAGATCCTCCGGAGAGACCCTGCTCTCGGTCCCGCCTGCTTTGCATGCGCGCCTGGCGGGGACGAGAGACAGGGCCTTCTCAGTGATGGCTCCTCGGCTTTGGAACTCCCTTCCTAGTGACATTAGATCTGCCCCCTCCCTCCTGACGTTTCGTAAGAAAGTCAAGACTTGGCTGTTCGAGCAAGCATTCGCAGACGAACTTTAATCGAGATCAAGGATTATTATGACGAAACGGAAACCGATTTTAAGATTGTGGAGCTGAGATTTGTATTTTGTAGTTTTTAACTGTTAATTTTATATGTTTTTATATGACTGTTTTTATCTTGTGATGTATTGTATATGGGCACTTGTTGCCGCTTGTTCACCGCCTCGAGTCGCCTTCGGGCTGAGAGAGGCGGTATAGAAGCATGGCAAATAAATAAATAAACCACTCTTATGTCGCATGTGCGGTGCGTGGACATGCATTGTTATGAAGAAAACAGATTCCTGTCAGCATCCCACGATATTTATTTTGGATGGCTCTGAAATTTCTTCATTGGTCTCACAATATATTCTGTACCCATTTTGTCACATGCTGTCTTAACATTACATCCTCTCCATAAACTGAAACAATTTTGCAATGAATTGCAGCGGCGTTCATGCCCTTAGCATTTAGGTAGCGCATTACAGTGCAAACTTTGCACTTGGTGGGAAACGGAATGAGGATGCTCCCCTCTAAGCTTCACCACAATGCCAGTCGATGAGCTACTGACAACTGGCACTGCTCATTTGCTTCCGCTGGTTTCCCGCTACATGGCAGTGATACCAATTTCCCCTGTGAAAATTCCCCAAGAGAGCTACATGCCTTGTAACCTTACTTTCTGGATAACCCTTGTATATGATCCTGTGCTTTTCTTTTCCATTTCTGGCCTAATAGCTTAACCATTGATTTAACCATTAGACCCATTGAATACAAGGTCTCCTGGTAACCCAGCTTACATATGAAACAAATGGGTCTAGGTGCCTTGTAACCTTACTTTCCACATAATCCTCGTATTATCCCTTTGTCCTTGAAGGGCTGTATCTCCAATACTTTCTGCAAAGAAATAAGAATATCGTGGGTTTGTTTGTCATGTTGCAGCCACCTCAACTGGTGTTTTGGGCCCAGAAGAGTCATTTTATAATAATAGGAAGTGATTTCCATGTCTGTCTCCTTGGCCTCAATTGGCTGCGATTGAGAAGGCACCTGGAACCAAACTACTACAGCAGGCTTACGGTATGTCTTTCACGCTATATTCTCCTAACCATTCTTTTTTTTTAATGGGACTTGGCCAATTTATTTAATTAGATAAGTGGATAGGATTTGTGTGTGTGTGTGTGGGGGAGTGTCACATAACTTGATATGAAGAAAATAAATTTTATTTTGTACATATTTATTAAAGAAGAAATCAGAAAGAACAGAATATGTCTTTTGGAAAGCGACAAACACTTTCAGATTGCTTTGTAACAATTAGCATCCCAAACTGCAAGTTAAAACTCTACCTTGGCATAAATAGCATAACAAGCATATGAAAAACATGGTCCCAATCCAGAAAACACTTTGTTCATTTCAATGGGATTTAAACACCACTAGCTTTTTTGATTGGCACATCTGACTAAATTATTATATACTACATAAAGTAAACCAGTGTGTTTCAACCTTTTTTGAGCCACGGCACATTTTTTACATTTACAAAATCCTGGGGCACACCAACCAAAATGGCACGCTAACTGTCATTTTACTAACTGTCACCCCCCTCATGATGCCGCTGTTTCCGCCAAACCCCCCTCCTGCCCGCCCCCCCCCCGCCCCGCAGGAGGCCCATGTGCAGGAGGCCTGTCACCATCCTGCGGGGGAGTGGCCAAAGCACACGTGGGCTCGGCTGAGCAGGACAAATGGGAATTGAGCACACGGGGTGGCTCTGAGCCTCGGAACAAACTGTGGCGGAGGCTCGCAGCCGTCGTCACTCCCAGCTCTCCTTCCTGAAGGGGTTCAGCCCCCCCAGGAGTGCCCCCCGCTGCATCCCTTTGGCTTCCCTGCTGTCGCCTTGGGGCCTGATTGGGAAGGAGCCAAGCTGGGCTGTGGAGCTGGGCATCCCAGCCTCTGCTCTGCAGCGAACCCGGAGCCCAGCCAGGAGAGGCCAGGAGATGAGGGGTTGCTCCCTTTCCCCGGCGCGGAGGGGCTAGAGGGCAGAAAGCCTCACCTCGAGCCTCCAGGAGCGGGGTTGGACAGGGACAGCTCCTGCAGACTCCTTCTCTCCTCCTCCTTGCTGCCGGAGGGGAAGAGGGCAGAAGAGCGCCCAGGAGCCAGGAAGCAGGAGGAGCCACAGCCCGGCCAGGTAGCCCTTGGCGTGCAGAGGGAGGGAAGGAAGGAAGGGAGGAGAGCGAGAGGAGGGCGGGAGGAAAGTTCTGGACGCCGAGGGCTCTCCCTGACTGCAGCCAGGCTGGCTGGCATTGCTGCTTCGGCCAGGAAAGCCTCATTTCCATTGCCTGAAGTTTCCTGCTAGGCTCGCTCTCTCTCTCTACACTGTAATTTCCCACGGCACACCTGATGATCTCTTACGGCACACTAGTGTTCCGTGGCACACTGGTTGAAAATCACTGCTCTAGATAGTCAGTATTGTCCTGCCAGGGATCTGTATGTATTTGGTCACAGTGGCGCCACTAAAAATATGTTTTATGACTCAATGGGGAAATGAAGACAAATCTTCCTAAGGCTACAGTGGCTTTCCTATGATCCACGTGATGTGCTTAGATCTTTTACAGTGTTATAACTGATGCTGCAAACAGCTCATCTCGAGTACCTTCAGTGCCTCTGAGTAACCATGGGAAAGAGGGTAGGGTGCAATGTGTTTGCCATTCAGGTTTTATATTTCTGTTTGCACAAGCTATTGTTTTTGCTGTCTTGGCAGCAAACCGTGAGCCAACAATGGAGAAAACCACATTTGTTTCAAGATTTAAGGCTGGGGTTGTGAGCCTTTGGCCTTTTCAGATGTTTCAAGAGTATCTGAAAAGACAAAAGCTCACAATCCCTGCCTTTCAAAACTTTGAATCAAGGGTGTTTTTCCACATGGCTGGTTCAAAATCTGTTGCTAGGACAGTCAGCCCTGTATTATCACCTGTAATAAATGGCATTGATAGGAAGTGAAGGCCAAAATAATAATACTAATAATTTCATTTCTTACCCACCTCTTCCCAGCACTTTTGTCTTCTAAGCAATCATAATACGACGATAGTATATTATGATGTAGGTTGGATTGCAATTCAATGTGTCAAATGTATTTGAAAGTATGGGCTGTATCTACACTGTAGAAGTAATGCAGTTTGACAACAGTTCAATAGCAATGGCTCAGTGCTATGGGATCATAGTATGAATTATAGACTTGGAAGGGACCTCATGGGCCTTCCAGTCCAACCCCCTGCCATTCAAAGCAGCCCCGACAGATGACCATCCAGCCTCTGTTTAAAAGCTTCCAAAGAAGGACCCTCCATCATACTCCAGGTCAGAGAGTTCCACTGTTGAACAGCTCTCACAGTCAGGAAGTTCTTCCTAATGTTCAGATAGAATCTCCTTTCTTATAGTTTGAAGCCATTGTTCCGTCTCCTAGTCTCCAGGGCAGCAGAAAACAAGCTTGCTCCCTCCTCCCTATGACTTCCTCTCACGTATTTATACATGGCTATCATGTCTACTCTCAGCCTTCTCTTCTCCAGGCTAAACATGCCCAGCTCTTTAAGCCACTCCTCATATGGCTTGTTCTCCAGTCCCTTGATCATTTTAGTCGCCCTCCTCTGGACACACTCCAGCTTGTCAATATCTCTCTTCAATTGCAATTTCCATAATTGGACACAATATTCCAAGTGTGGTCTAACGAAGGCAGAATAGAGGGATAGCATGACTTCCCTGGTTCTAGACACTAGACTGCTATTGATGCAGGACAAAATCCCATTGGCTTTTTCTGCCGCTGCATATCATTGTTGGCTCATGTTTAACTTGTTGTCCAAGATCTTTTTCACACGTATTGCTCTCAGGCCAGACATCCCCCATTCTATATCTTTGCATTTCATTTTTTTCTGCCTAAGTGGAGTATCTTGCATTTGTCCCTGTTGAACTTCATTGTGTTAGTTTTGGCCAATCATCTCTCTAATCTATTAAGAGCGTTTTGAATTCTGCTCCTGTCTTCTGGAGTATTGGCTCTCCCTCCCAATTTGGTCCTGTCTGCAAACTTGATGATCCTGCCTTCTAACCCTTCGTCTAAGTCATTAATAAATATCCTGGACAGGACCGGGCTCAGGATGGAACCCTGCTGATGGCACTGTTGAACTTAATTTTGTTGGTTTTAGGCAATCATCTCAACTGTGAAGATCGTTTTTAATCCTGCTCCTGTCTTCTGGAGTCTTGGCTATCCCTCCCACTTTGGTGTCATTTGCAAGCTTGGTGATCCTGCCTTCTAACCCTTCATCTAAGTCATTAATCCTGGACAGGACCGAGCCCAGGACGGAACCCTGCTGATGGCACTCCGCTCGTCACTTCTTTCCAGGATGAAGAGGAAGCATTGCTGAGCACCCTCTGGGTTCGTTCACTTAACCAATTACAGATCCACCTAACCGTAGTTTTGCCTAGCCCACATTGGACTAGTTTGTTTGCCAGAAGGTCATGGGGGACCTTGTCGAAGGCCTTACTGAAATCCAGGTACGCTCCATCCACGGCATCCATGGCATTTCCCACATCTACCCTGCTTGTTACTCTATCGAAAAAAGAGATCAGATTAGACTAGCATGACTTGTTTTTGATGAACTGATGTCAAACTGCATTAACTCTTCTGTGTAGATGCAGCCCATACTATGATCCCATAGCATTGGACCATTGCAATTAAATTCTATACTTAATTCTATACTGTAGAATTAATGCAGTTTTTTTCCCATCAGTTTAATTGCAATGGTCCAATGCTATGGGATCATAGTATGGGCTGCATCTACACAGAAGAGTTAATGCAGTTTGGCACCACTTTAATTGCAATGGCTCAATGCTATGGGATCCTAGGACCTGTGGTTTGCCAGTAGTAGTAGTAGTAGTAGTAGTAGTAAATGCATGCCCGTTCTGAGCGTGGTTGAACCAAGAGTTCCCAATGAGCCTATCCCAGATCTATATATTGATATTTTATTGTGTTATTCTCCGAATCTAGCACTCAAAACCACATTAAAAGCCACTACAATTGGGGGAAAGATAGAAGGGACTAATTCTTAGTTTTCCAGGTGAAAATATTTTAAAAAGGCAGCACTCCAATATTTGGATCTCCCCCCCCCCCCCGACACACACACTTGAAATGGTACGGCCCACTGCGTTCCCTATCTCAAGCAAGCTTTGCTGGACGAGTCCAAGTGTCGAGCCACAAGGAGGGGGGGACGGGACAGAAGGTGAGGCTGAGCTCTCCGCCGCTAGGTGTCTCTCTCTGAAGTCCTCTCGCATCCCGACTTCGTCTATGGTACGCTTCGAACCAATTACAGCGGAGGCCCAAGGAAGGGGCGGGGCAAGAGTGCGGCGGTTGCCAGGGCAACAAGACGCACCGCGCGCGTTCCGTAGCGACAGTTTCCGTCAGTTGCCGTGGCAACGGGTAACTTCCTCGCGTCGGGCCGCTGAGGAGTCATGGCGGAGGTGAGTGAGGGCCGCCATTCTCGCCTCTGGATGCGCGCTTTTCTCTGCTGTCAGGCGAACGCCCATCTCCCTTCCTTTGTGGCCTAATTCCTCCTTTCCCCATTTATCTTGTTGTTGTTGTTGTTGTTGTTGTTGTTGTTGTGTGCGCCTTCAAGTTGTTTCAAGTGGCTCCAAGGCGACCCTCTCCCTGGGTTTTCTTGGCAGGATTTGCTTTCCTCTGAGGCTGAAGGTGGTCTGGACTAGGCCTGGGCAAAGTTGGTCTAGACTAGGCCTGGTCTGGACTAGGCCTGGGCAAAGTTGGTCTAGACTAGGCCTGGTCTGGACTAGGCCTGGGCAAAGTTGGTCTAGACTAGGCCTGGTCTGGACTAGGCCTGGGCAAAAGTTGGGTCTAGACTAGGCCTGGTCTGGCCTAGGCCTGGGCAATGTTGGTCTAGACTAGGCCTGGTCTGGACTAGGCCTGGGCAAAGTTGGTCTAGACTACGTTGGTCTCGGCCTGGTCTGGACTAGGCCTGGGCAAAGTTGGTCTAGACTAGGCCTGGTCTGGACTAGGCCTGGAGCAAAAGTTGGTCTAGACTAGGCCTGGTCTGGACTAGGCCTGGGCAAAGTTGGTCTCGACTAGACCTCGTCTGGACTAGGCCTGGGCAAAAGTTGGTCTAGACTAGGCCTGGTCTGGACTAGGCCTGGGCAAAGTTGGTCTAGACTAGGCCTGGTCTGGACTAGGCCTGGGCAAAAGTTGGTCTAGACTAGGCCTGGTCTGGACTAGGCCTGGGCAAAGTTGGTCTAGACTAGGCCTGGTCTGGACTAGGCCTGGGCAAATGTTGGTCTAGACTAGGCCTGGTCTGGACTAGGCCTGGGCAAAGTTGGTCTAGACTAGGCCTGGTCTGGACTAGGCCTGGGCAAAGTTGGTCTAGACTAGGCCTGGTCTGGACTAGGCCTGGGCAAAGTTGGTCTAGACTAGGCCTGGTCTGGACTAGGCCTGGGCAAAGTTGGTCTAGACTAGGCCTGGTCTGGACTAGGCCTGGGCAGACTAGGCCTGGTCTGGTAGGCCTAGACTAGGCCTGGACTAGGCCTGGACTAGGCCTGGGTCTAGACTAGGCCTGGTCTGGCTAGGCCTGGGCAAAGTTGGTCTAGACTAGGCCTGGTCTGGAGACTAGTTGGTCCTAGGGTCTGGACTAGGCCTGGGCAAAGGTTGGTCTAGACTAGGCCTGGTCTGGACTAGGCCTGGGCAAAGTTGGTCTAGACTAGGCCTGGTCTGGACTAGGCCTGGGCAAAGTTGGACTAGGCCTAGACTAGGCCTGGTCTGGACTGGAGGCCTGGGCAAAGTTGGTCTAGACTAGGCCTGGTCTGGACTAGGCCTGGGCAAGAGTTGGTCTAGACTAGGCCTGGTCTGGACTAGGCCTGGGCAAAGTTGGTCTAGACTAGGCCTGGTCTGGACTAGGCCTGGGCAAAGTTGGTCTAGACTAGGCCTGGTCTGGACTAGGCCTGGGCTGGACTAGGCCTGAGAGGCCAGAGTTCTAGACTAGGCCTGGTCTGGACTAGGCCTGGGCAAAAGATTGGTCTAGACTCGGCCTGGTCCGCACTCGGCCTGGGCAAAGTTGGTCTAGACTAGGCCTGGTCTGGACTAGGCCTGGGCAAAGTTGGTCTAGACTAGGCCTGGTCTGGACTAGGCCTGGGCAAAGTTGGTCTAGACTAGGCCTGGTCTGGACTAGGCCTGGGCAAAGTTGGTCTAGACTAGGCCTGGTCTGGACTAGGCCTGGGCAGACTGGGCCTGGTCTGGTAGGCCTGGGCAAAGTTGGTCTAGACTAGGCCTGGTCTGGACTAGGCCTGGGCAAAGTTGGTCTAGACTAGGCCTGGTCTGGACTAGGCCTGGGCAAAGTTGGTCTAGACTAGGCCTGGTCTGGACTAGGCCTGGGCAAAAGTTGGTAGGCCTAGACTAGGCCTGGTCTGGACTAGGCCTGGGCAATGGGAGTTGGTCTAGACTAGGCCTGGTCTGGACTAGGCCTGGGCAAAGTTGGTCTAGACTAGGCCCTGGACTAGGCCTCTGGTCTAGACTAGGCCTGGTCTGGACTAGGCCTGCGTTGGTCTAGTTGGCCTGGTCTGGAGCTAGGCAAGACTAGGCCTGGTCTAGACTAGGCATGGGCAAAGTTGGTCAAGACTAGGCCTGGTCTGGACTGGCCATTGGGCCTGGTCTCTAGCAAGCTAGGCCTGGTCTGGTCTAGGCCTGGTCTAGACTAGGCCTGGGCAAAGTTGGTCTAGACTAGGCCTGGTCTGGACTAGGCCTGGGCAAAGTTGGTCTAGACTAGGCCCTGGGCAACGTTGGTCTAGGCCTGGTCTAGACTAGGCCTGGGCAAAGTTGGTCAAGACTAGGCCTCAAGACTAGGCCTGGTCTAGACCTGGTAGGGGCCTGAGGCTGTGGTGTGGGAGTTGAAGTCCAAAACACCCGAAAGGCCCAACTTTGCCCAGGCCTGGTAGGAGCCTGAGGCCGTGAGGAATTGTGGGAGTTGAAGTCCAAAACACCCGAAAGGCCCAACTTTGCCCAGGCCTGGTAGGAGCCTGAGGCTGTGAGGAATTGTGGGAGTTGAAGTCCAAAACACCTGAAAGGCCCAACTTTGCCCAGGCCTGGTAGGAGCCTGAGGCTGTGAGGAATTGTGGGAGTTGAAGTCCAAAACACCCGAAAGGCCCAACTTTGCCCAGGCCTGGTAGGGGCCTGAGGCTGTGAGGAATTGTGGGAGTTGAAGTCCAAAACACCTGAAAGGCCCAACTTTGCCCAGGCCTGGTAGGGGCCTGAGGCTGTGAGGAATTGTGGGAGTTGAAGTCCAAAACACCTGAAAGGCCCAACTTTGCCCAGGCCTGGTAGCGGCCTGAGGCTGTGAGGAATTGTGGGAGTTGAAGTCCAAAACACCCGAAAGGCCCAGCTTTGCCCAGGCCTGGTAGCGGCCTGAGGCTGTGAGGAATTGTGGGAGTTGAAGTCCAAAACACCTGAAAGGCCCAACTTTGCCCAGGCCTGGTAGGGGCCTGAGGCTGTGAGGAATTGTGGGAGTTGAAGTCCAAAACACCTGAAAGGCCCAACTTTGCCCAGGCCTGGTAGGGGCCTGAGGCTGTGAGGAATTGTGGGAGTTGAAGTCCAAAACACCCGAAACAACTTTGCCCAACTTTGCCCAGGCCTGGTAGGGGCCTGAGGCTGTGAGGAATTGTGGGAGTTGAAGTCCAAAACACCCGAAAGGCCCAACTTTGCCCAGGCCTGGTAGGGGCCTGAGGCTGTGAGGAATTGTGGGAGTTGAAGTCCAAAACACCCGAAAGGCCCAACTTTGCCCAGGCCTGGTAGGGGCCTGAGGCTGTGAGGAATTGTGGGAGTTGAAGTCCAAAACACCCGAAAGGCCCAACTTTGCCCAGGCCTGGTAGGGGCCTGAGGCTGTGAGGAATTGTGGGAGTTGAAGTCCAAAACACCCGAAAGGCCCAACTTTGCCCAGGCCTGGTAGGGGCCTGAGGCTGTGAGGAATTGTGGGAGTTGAAGTCCAAAACACCTGAAAGGCCCAACTTTGCCCAGGCCTGGTAGGGGCCTGAGGCTGTGAGGAATTGTGGGAGTTGAAGTCCAAAACACCTGAAAGGCCCAGCTTTGCCCAGGCCTGGTCTAGACTGTAGAATTAACGCAGTTCGACACGGCTTCAGCTGCAATGTCTTAATGCTATCAAATATTGGGGTTTGCATTTTGGTGAGGCTTCGGCCTTCTTGGGCAGGGAGGCCATAGATCTTGGGGAACTACAGCATTGAAAGGGAGATTTTAATGTTTTTCTACATGCAGAAGTTTTTTTTCCTCCAGTGCCCAAAATATATACTGTGGTTGAATGAAAAGTAATGCCTCCACCTTCGTAACTCCTCAACAGATGGCAGTACTGGTATGGGGCAGGTACTGGCTTGTTCAGTAGACTCTCTACAGTTCCACTTTGGTGGAAAGCCTTAGCATTGAACGGTTGTGTTGGTAAAGCGCAAAATATGCAACCCTGCGCAGACGGTCGGTCTATTATTATTATTATTTAAAACTTTTATACCCCGGCCTTCTCACCTCCGAAGAGGGACTCAGACCGGCAAACAGCAAGTATTCAATGCTAACATTTAAAATCTAAAAACATCAAAAATTTACAATAAAACACAATACAAAAAATACATTTAAAAAGCCTTTCGCCAAAGTAAAATCAAGTCCAACTTAATCCATATATTCGGTCCGTATCAAGTGGTTGGCGACTTTAGTTGTTTCGCGATCTCCTCCTTCATTCTGCGAAGGCCTCATTGCACAGCCACGTTTTCACTCGCTTCCTAAAAGTCAGGAGGGAGGGTGCGGATCTGATTTTATTTGGGAGGGAATTCCACAACCGAGGGGCCACCACAGAAAAGGCCCTGTCCCTCGTCCCCACCAGACGCGCCTGCAAAGGTGGTGGGTCCGAGAGCAGGGCCTCTCCAGATGATCTTAGCACTCTTGACGGTTCATAGGGGAGAATATGTTCGGACAGGTAAACTGGGCTGGAACCGTATGGGTTTTGTAGGTCAACACCAGCACTTTGAATTGTGCTTGGAAGCTAATTGACAGCCAGTGGAGCTGGCGCAACAGGGGAGTTATGCGCTCCCTGTACCCCACTCCTCTTAGTAGTCTGGCTGCTGCGCGCTGGACTAATTGCTGCTTCCGGGCAGTCTTCATAGGGAACCCCACGTAGAGAGCGTTGCAGTAGTCTATACGGGATGCGACTTAAGCAACGTGCAGTAATTGAATTCTTGACAGCAGAAGGTGTCACTCCAAAGGAGATTCATCAGAGAATGCAAGCTGTTTATGGTGATTGTGTTGACGTGAGTACTTTGTGTCATTGGGCGAGAAAGTTTAAAGATGTTGAGGTGGGAACATCTGACTTGTGTGACAAAGAAAGAGTTGGACGTCCTGCGACAGCAACCACCAAATTTCACAAGCAAAAGGTTGGCAGATTGATTCAGGGCAATCGTCGTATCTCTCAGAGAGAAATTTCAATCATAATTGGCATTTCACAAGAACGTGTGGGTCACATTATCGCTTTGCTTGGCTATCGGAAGCTCTGTGCACAATGAGTACACAGCAGAACTTCAGAGACTGGATCTCATCACCGCACGGCATCTTCCATACAGTCCAGATTTAGCACCGTTTGACTTCCATCTGTTCCCAATAATGAAAGATCTGCAGAGAAATCATTATGCTTCTGATGAAGACGTTGAGAGAACTGTGAGACGCTGGTTGCGGAAACAGAGTGTCGACTTCTTCCGTGACGGCTTCAGAAAACTTGTTCATCGTTGGCAGAATGTATCCAATTGTTTGGTGATTATGTGGAAAAATGAATAGTGGTAGTTAAAGAGCACATTCTAAGGTTTATTTCTGTGTTTGATTTATTAAAATATTCCCATCCAAACTCAAGTAACGAAGGTGGAGGCATTACTTTTCATTCAACCCTCGTATTTACTGTCGTATAAAAAAACTTGTTTTATATCATGCACTCAAGAGACAAACATGAAGTAGGCTTTGGTAAAATAACGTACTTGGTTTACTCACCCCCTTCATGTGTTCAGCATAACTCTGGTACATCGCTTATCAGTCCAGTTTCAGATATGCTTGAGATAATCTCTATCCCATTTGGTCAAGAACATCTCTCTTACAAACATCAAGCAAGTGTTTGCTCTTAGCAGTCCAAAGTTTAAGGAGTGCCCCTGGAGAGACCAGGTACTGTTGGACATTACGGAGATCCTGGCCTGTGCTCAGAGGCCCCGTCCCCGATGTCATAGTTTCCTGATGGCAGCGAGTCAGGAACATGGGCCGAGCAAAATGGCGGATGGTCTTGAGGACACTGAGGGGAGGCGGTCTTCCTCATCCTCCTTGGATCTAGACCGGAAGGAACAAGTGCGCAGGCGCCAGAAGAGGAAAAGGAAACTGAAGGACCACCTGACTTCCGGTCTGCCAGTGGAGAGTCCAGAGCTAACAAATACCCAAGTGACTGGCGTTCCTAAGGAGAAGAAGTCCCCCTCTTTGAACAGAGGCAACCCAGAGGGCTGCCAATGGCATCGGGCTAACCCCATAAACTCTGGGGTAAGCGTTGGAAACAAGGACAGCCCTAGGACCAATCCTGGTGATGTACTGGAGGAGGAGCAAATATAAGAAATACAGGTCCAGGACCTTCTGGGGTTTGGGCTGGGTCAGATCAGGCTCCCATAGTCCTAAAATTAAAGCAAAATACCGTGATGCTACGGAAGCTAGGGAGAGAAATCCCTTTCTAGCTATGACGAATCCCTCCCTTAGACCCTATGATGGTTAATGGTAAATTATTGTGTTGTTAAATTGTATTGTATTTTGTTTGTATGCTAATTCTGTTTACTTATACTGTGTTGGTTCTTTAATTCTGTAAACCGCTCCGAGCCCCCGGGGAGTGGCGGTCTAGAAATTTGAAGTACAAATAAATAAATAAATAAATAAGAATCTAAAATGGAGTCTGAGGTCTGAGCGGTCTCAGATCAGATCATGTGGTCTGCAGCCCCTCCCACAAGGAAGCATATAGCAAAAGAAGCAGCATACCAGAACATATCTACAATACAGTAAGCAAACAGAATCATGGATAAACAAATTATAGAGGTGGCTTGAAGAAGCTTGCAAATTCCAACGCTCCGAATAATCTAAAGCAGGGCTTCTCCAACCCTTTCAGCCCTTTTTGAAGCAAATGTTTCTTGTGGATATAATTTAACATTTCTGATATAATTTATATATTATATCGGGCTTGTAGCTTGACAGTGTTTTTCCTTCATCAGCCTAGTTTGTTTCAACAGATTCACATATCTTCATGAGCTTCCTTTCTCTGGGCCTGTGTATTAATATCAAGTCTATGCAGAGTTTTGGTATGGTATAGTGTGGGTTATAGTATGAGTTAGGTCTGTTTTTAACAGTAACTCTCAAACAAACAGAAACCATATTTATCTGGCATTGACCTATCCCAATAGGTGTCTGTTAACAGAGTATGCTGTATTGAAAACCTGTGTAGTCATTTTCTCCTGTAAGTTCTACTGCTAGGAAGAAGTGACAACAACTCTGTTGCCCACTGAAAACTTCCACATGGTGTCAACACTATCTGCAGGGGAGGATGGCAGGTCCAAATTAATCTACTTCTGTTGCTAATAATAGATGCAGTGCAGTCAGCTGGTTCACTTTCTGATCCCTCCTTTGTCCATGTAAGCTGTAACTTGTAGATGTTCTCTCAGTGGAAGACAGATTTTGTTTGTAGATCTGGAAGAACTGCAGGAATGAGTAACCAAAACAATCAGGAGTATAGATAATCTTACCTGAAAGAAAAACCTCAGATTTTGGGTAGTTCTTATAGTAGTATAATGGTCTTACCATTGTAGTATAGTGGTAAGACTCAAGAAGACAAGAGTTTGAATCCTTTGCACAGCCATCGAAACCCACTGGGTGATCGTGGACAAGTCACATTCTCTCGGCCTCAAAGGAAGCAAAGACAAAGCCATTCTAATAAAATTTTGCCAAGAAAACCCCATGATAGGATCGCCTTAGAGCAGATCTGGGCAAACTTCGGCCCTCCAGGTGTTTTGGACTCCAACTCCCACAATTCCTAACAGCCGACAGTTGAAGTCCAAAACACCTGGAGGGCCGAAGTTTGCCCAGGCCTGCCTTAGAGTCACCAAAAGTCAGATACGATTTGAAGGCATGTGGCAGCAACAAAGAATGTGTTTCTCGACATCTAACTACACAGAGAGTGATACAAGTCCTACTTTTCCCCAGGAGGCTATTTATTTATAGCAGGGCTGCCCAACTGGCGGCCCGGGGGGGGGGGGCCTTATACGGCCCCCAGCCCCTTCCCTCCGGCCCCCTAAGCTTTTTAATAAAAAATAAAAATTGAAAATTAAATAAATAATAATTTTTTTAAAAAAATACCTACTTCCGGGTTCGGAGCAAGTATAGCGAGAATACGCAATCAACACGGGATTTCGCTGTCAACGCGAGATCACGCCGGCGTTGACAGCGAAATCCCGTGTGGATTGCGTATTCTCGCGATACTCTTCGGCTACTCTACTACTGGATCGCTGAGGCCCACAGACACGATTAGGACCTTCTTCGACTCAGTCGGTCGTTGCCTCTCTCGTTGTCCGGGTACTCCTGGATCCTGCGCGTTTGGAAAAGGTAGGCGAAGCAGGGGCTCCTCAGGGGGCTCCTCATTCCCGCCCCCCATCTCCCCTCATGTATTAAATATAAAATTAAATATATTTGAAGATGAAATAAGGGGAGGGGAGGATGGAATTAAATATATTTAATATTAAATTAAAATAAGGGGGAGAGGGGAGGATGGAATTAAATATATTTAATATTAAATTAAAATAATTTAATATCTTATCCCTGCATTTTATCTCAGTAAAAGATTATATTTGAGTGTATGGATGCCCCTTTTGAATTCCCACCCTGCATTTAATGTTAGTAAAAGATTATATTTGACTGTATGGATGCCCCTTTTGAATTCCCACCCTGCATTTTATCTCAGTAAAAGATTATATTTGATTGTATGCATGCTTTGGCGGGGGTGGGGCAGGGGCGGAGCTGGAGCGGAGCCGGGGAGGGGGTGGAGCCGGGGGCGGAGCTGGGGAGGGAGTGGAGCTGGGGGCGGAGCCGGGGTGGGGGCAGACCCTACGGTCCCCCAGGTCATCAGTGACCGGAATTCAGGCCCCTGGGCCGGTAGAAGTTGGACAGCCCTGATTTATAGAATGTGATGTTGTAATGGCCATTGGCTTAGATGGGATTTAAAGGAGACTAGATAAAGGCTACTGTTACTAGCAATGGTCACTAAAGGGGCTCTTATGAACAATTGTGTGCGAGAAATTTCTGGAGACAGCATGGTGGACCCTCCAGCAGTCAATAAAAACTAGTTTAATGGCAAATGAAAGTAGAGACAACCAAAGAAACATCATCTCTAGTATTAAACAATCAGAATCTTGACCCTGAGCCATTCCATGTCAGCACACTGGCTTGTTAAACTACATTCAATAAAATGTTTTTAACAGATTTCAATTCTTTGTTTTTAAGAACAGAGATGTGCACATTTTTTTTAAAATGAATTCCCCATTCTGTTGTGAAGTTCCTCTCTTCTGCTTGGGTTGACTTCTCTCTCTCTAAACGGATAGAAATATTGTATCAGAGTCAAACATCGACTCTGGTTTTAGTAATCACATAGTTAAATGTATCAATAAACCCAACTATTAGACCAGGGGTCCTCAAACGTTTTAAACGGAGGGCCAGGTCACGATCACTCAAACCGTTGGAGGGCCGGATTATAATTTGAAAACAACATGAATGAATTCTTATGCACACTGCCCATATTTTATTTGTAGTGCAAAAAGCACTTAAAACAATACAATAATTAAACTGAAGAAGAATTTTAACAAATATAAACTTATATGTATTTCAGTGAGAAGTGTGGGCCTGCTTTTGACTAATGAGATAGGGTTGTTGTTGTTGTTATGTGCTTTCAAGTCATTTCAGACTTGGGTTGACCCTGAGTGAGGGTTGGGTAAATGACCTTGGAGGGCTGTATCAGGCCCTCTGACCTTAGTTTGAGCACCCCTGCATTAGATTTTGTATGGACTATTCCCCCCCCAATGCAATTGTATACTGATTAAATCTTTTCACTGAGATGGTACACTTGTATCTGGAACTGGATCGACACTGCCATATAATCCCGATTATCAATCAGATAATCCACATTATCTGCTTTGAATTGGATTATATGAGTCTACACTGCCGTTCTGAGTCCCCTTCAGGGTGATAAGGGTGGCATATAAATGTCTCAAATAAATAGATAAATAAAATAAATCTAGATCAAATCGGAAAATCTGGATTTTATATGGCAGTGTAAATGCAGCCTGGGTTGTGCTACTTTAGAATCCAGTGCGGGGTCACATAGTTAAATGACATTGACAAAAAATCCATGTATTAAAAAATCTAGAATATCAGGGAGAAGAAGCCTTGACTAGCTAACTTTCAGTGTGGACTTCTTTTGGTTTTTTAGTTTAGTTTTTGAATGGAAGAGTACATTTCCATGCTATGAAGTGAGACAACAGAGGATTGTTACCTTGCTGACATTTTAAATAACATATTGTTGTCTTAATGGGTATGTATTTTTTGTGGATACATATCAGACATCAAGACTATCTGAATACATCTAGCCTCTGCATGTGTGCTGTTTGTCTACATTGCAAAATATCAAATTTTAAGAAATTAATATGTTTATTGCTTTTTAAAACATTTCAGACTTCATCTT
The DNA here is from genome assembly GCA_030556195.1 of Anolis apletophallus. Lineage (NCBI taxonomy): Eukaryota > Metazoa > Chordata > Lepidosauria > Squamata > Anolidae > Anolis > Anolis apletophallus. Next base: position 31,591,434 of record JARBWK010000015.1, read on the forward strand.
TATCGACAACCGCAGAACACCCCAAAGCTCGCTCAGGAAGAGGTTGGTTCTGTGTTTTGTATTTTTTTCCACTTTGCCACTGGTAAATCGGTTTGCAAAATGGTAGATCTACTCTTAATACAAATAGAAAACAACTTTGGAAGAAGCCTCATCACATGTATTCTACACATCAATGCAGACAGATGTTCCTGTGGTTTAGGGGAGATAGATGGAGGTTACCCTGTATCAGTGCAATCTTGGAAATTGTCAGTGTTTTACGAAATATATCAGAATCACCCTAGTGTGAAAGGCCTATGAATCAGTGGGAAGCACAGTATAATTGGGCAGAAGGGAGGAGAGCTGAGCCATCCCAATAATTTGTCCCCAATTATTTATCTCCCACTGGGATTCCCACTGAAAAAAGTGCCCTGGACCCATCCATCAGTCAAAGACATAAGAATCATTAGATGCTCTTCAAGCAAGACCACCAGTGGAAGATTGGCAGGGTCTGATCTGCATTTTAATGCTGCCTTTACCTCAGCATCTTATTCTAGCCTTGAAGAACTGGTATTCATCCTTTTTTATTTTCCTTTCACTCTCTTTTCTTTGACTCTCTAGTTTTTAGGCCTAATAACATGTTATCTACAGTACACTGCCTCTCCTCTATGTAAATTGACATGAGCGCTTTGGGAGGCATTTGTTGTCCAAAAAGCCTATTCTACCGAGGGCTTTGCATTCTCAAAATGGAGAATCAGTATTTTTGCTTTCATGCTCTCAGCAAGGCCTATAGCCCTGGTTCTCAACCTTTCTAATGCCACAACCACTTAATACAGTTCCTCATGTTGTGGTGACCCCCCAACCATAACATTATAACTGTAATTTTACTATTGTTATGAATTGTAATGTAAATATCTGATATGCTGAATGTATTTTCATTCACTGGACCATATTTGGCAAAAATAAATATGCCCAAATTTGAATACTGATGGGATTGGGGGGTGGATTGATTTTGTCATTTGGGAGTTGTAGTTGCTGGAATTTATAGTTCACCCACAATCAGAGAGCATTCTGAACTCCACCACCGATTAAATTGAACACAAACTCCCATGGCCAACATAAAATGCTTGAAGGGTTTGGTGTGCATTGACCTTGAGTTTTGGAGTTGTAGTTCACCTACATGCAGAGAGCACTGTGGATTCAAACAATGATGGATCTGGACCACACTTGGCAAGAATACGCAGTATGCCCAAATGTGAATACTGGTGGAGTATGGGGAAAAGAGACTTGACATGTGGGAGTTGTAGTTGCTGGGATTTATAGTTCACCTACAATCAAAGAGCATTTTGAACCCCACCAACCATGGAATTGGGCCAAACTTCCCAATTGATATGAGCACTTTGGGAGGCATTTGTTGTCCAAAAAGCGGATTCTACCGAGGGCTTTGCATTCTCGAAATGGAGAATCTGTATTTTTGCTTTCATGTTCTCAGCAAGGCCTAGAGCTGTGGTTCTCAACCTTTCTAATGCCATGACCTCTTAATACAGTTCCTCATGTTGTGGTGACCCCCAACCATAACATTATAACTCTAATTTTACTACTGTTATGAATTGTAATGTAAATATCTGATATGCAGGATGTATTTTCATTCACTGGACCAGGGCTGTCCAACTGCCAGCCCTGCAGGTGTTTTGGACTTCAACTCCCAGAAATCCTAGCCAGTTTACCTGTTAGAATTTCTGGGAGTTGAAGTCCAAAACACCTGCAGGGCCGGCAGTTGGACAGCCCTGCACTGGACCAAATTTCATTCATTGAACCCTCTGACCAACAGAAAATACTGTGATGGTCTTTGGTGACCCATTTGACACCTCCTTGTGACCCCTAGGTTGAGAAACACTAACATAGAGGCTGTTCTAGTTGACATTAACACCTTTGTAGTTGGTCTTTTACTTTTGTGGCAGATTGCTAAGCCTGATTTAACACAGCTCAAGTTAGTAACACAGCTCAAGATAGACAGTGGTAGTATTGAAGTCCCTATTAAAAATGGTGTAGGACAACAGCAGAGAAAACAACAAATAATCTGGAAATCCAAATCCACGGACGTTAAACCAGCAAATGTGAACCTCATTGGTTGAACCTCATATGAGTGCCTGCAAATCCATCCTCTCCATTTTAAAAATTAAGTTTCTCTTTATTCTTTTCCTCCCCTATACTTTTTGGAAAATTTTGCCTCATGAAGAAATCTCGAAAGTTCACACATATTTTTGTGCCTTTTAGGCCGGCCTAATAAATTATCATAATATGAGTTTGAATTCTTTCTAAAGTTTATTCTAAAGTCTGCCACCCCACTTGTGAACGACTCACTTGTATTTCTGAGCAGCCAAAGAGGAGAGGAGCTAAGCCCTCTTCCTGGAATTTCCTCTTGTGAGTAATGCAAAAGCAATTCAGAGTTAAGAATAACCTTCCCCACTTTTAAATAATTTAAACCAGATGGAAGGGAAAGGCTGACTTTGCTGTTGCAGATGCTTGAAACTTAGCTGGAGAACTGGAAATGGTGTGTGGCCAAGGCAGTTAAGCAGCCTTGTGAGCTATTTATCACTGCTTACTAGCTCCTTTGCTCCCACTTCTCTAAGCTAGGCAATTTTTTGGCCTACAGTTTCAAAGAAGCTAACTTCTTTAAAGCTTTCAGCTCTCTAATCATCTGGATTCAATTTTTTACTTCCTGTAAAGTAGGAATGGGGGAACTCCAGCACTTCAGATGTGTCTTATTTACTGTAAGGCAAAAGTGGAGGAGCTTTAGTCCTATATGTTGTCGAAGACCTTCATGGCCACAATCACTGGATTGCAGTGAGTTTTCCGGGATGTATGGACATGTTCCAGAAGCATTCTCTCCTGACGTTTTGTCCACATCTATGGCAGGCATCCTCAGAGGTTGTGAGGTCTGTTGGAAACTAGGAAAGTGAGATTTACATGTCTGTGGAATGTCCAGGGTGGGAGAAAGAACTGCTTGAGGCAGGCGTGAATGTTGCAATTGGCCATCTTGATTAGCACTTGATTGCAGCTTCAAAGCCTGGCTGGTTGCTGCCTGGGGGAATCCTTTGTTGGGAGGTGTTAGCAGGCCCTGATTGAATTCCCCTGTTTTTTGAGTGCTGCTCTTTATTTACTATCCTGATTTTAGAGTTCTTTAAATACTGGTAGCAGGCCCGGATTAACAGATTTTGGCGCCCTAGGCCACACTTGGGAAGCCCCGTCCCCGGTGCTGCTCCACATGCGCAGCAGCCCCGGGATGGGGCTTCCCTCGGATCATCCTCACCCCGCCCTCCTTCCTTGGGCACCCAGGGACACAGCGGAGGAGGAGGCAGAGGCTTCCTCCTGCCACGCGCGCATGCCCGCCAGGCACCAGCGGCCCTGGGGGCGGAGCTTCCTTCTGCATCATCTTTGCGCCCTCCTTCCTTGGGCACGAGGAGGATGACGAGGAGGGAAGCCCCGCCCCGGAGCCGCTAGCGGGCATGCACACGTGGCAGGAGGGTGCCTCTTCCTCCTCCGCCATGTTCCTGGGTGCCGCGCATGGCCGGCAGCGGCACCGGGGGCTTCCCTTATTTCCTCCTCCCGAGGAGGAGGAGGAAAGAAGGGAAGCCCACGGGACCCCTGCCGGCCATGCGAGGCACCCAGGAACATGGCGGAGGAGGAAGAGGCACCCTCCTGCCACGTGTGCATGCCCGCTAGAGGCTCCGGGGCGGGGCTTCCCTCCGCCTCATCCTCCTCGCGCCCTCATTCCTTGGCGAGGGGGCCATTCCTCCTCCGCCACCCCTCGCAGCGCTCCCCCACCCTCCCCGAGAGAGAAAGAGAGAGAGAGTCATGCCGCACGTTGCGGTTTTGCTTGAACTTTTTTGGGGGGAGGGGGTCCTTGATCTGGCGCCCCCTAGGCCTGCGCCCATAGGCCATAGGCTAGTGTGGCCTTATGGGTAATTCGGGCCTGACTGGTAGCCAGATTTAGTTCATTTTCATGGTTTCCTCCTTTTTGTTGAAATTGTCCACATGCTTGTGGATTTCAATGGCTTCTCTATGTAGCCTGACATGGTGGTTGTTAGAGTGATCCAGCCTTTCTATGTTCTCCAATAATATGCTGTGTTCAGGTTGGTTCATCAGGTGCTCTGCTATGACTGACTTCTCAGGTTGAATTTCCTCCTTTCTGTTGAAATTGTCCACATACTTGTATGGGAAGTCTGTGGTCTTGTTTTTGTCGCCTTTCCTCCCATATCTGCCATCCTAAACCTCTAGAAAGCAAAGTTTCTTCATCACTGCTTTAAACTATTTGTTGTTGTTAACGGCCATCAAGTCAATTTTGATGTATGGCGATCCTATGAATAAGAGACCTTGAAGTCACTCTGCCATGAACAACCCTGCTCAAGTCTTTCAGACTTCATGACATCCTTGCTTGAGCGGAATGAGCCCTCTGCCCTTGAGACTAACATATTCAAAACGGCAGTTCTCTCCTAATTCCCCAGCCTATGGCAGGGATATCCTGAAACAGGAAGCATTTAAATCACATTGAAAGTTTCCTTTGCTGAATGAGACTGATTTATTGTTGTTCATTGTAGAAAGAATCTCAACCAAGGGGCAGGGCAATGGTGAATAATATAATGTTATGATGAAATGCTATGTTGCAGCTCCATTTAAATCAGGACAAAAGGAAAGGATAAGGTCTAACGCACAGAAATAAGGAAAGGTAAACGAAAGACCTTGAACCATCCTTTTTCCTTCGACAAATGATTTATGTTTTATGGATCGTCTCTCATACTGCTATTTATAGTGTGGACTGTGTCGTGTTAATTTGAATAATTGATCATTGTAGTGATTCATTACATTTTTCATATATCTTTACATACACACACTTACACAAGCACATTTTTGTAGTCATATCCTTACTCTTTCGGTTTACCTTTCAAACCTCCATTTAAATTCCATTTTCACTGCTTATGACAACTGACCGTTCAACAGGGCTGTTAGTGTGTGAGCAGCTCAGAGGACTGAGCAAAGTGCTTACCGTATTTTCTGGCATGTAAGACTACCCAATAAAATCTTCTCAAAAGTCAGGGGTTGTCTTATACGTGGGAGTCGACTTATATGCGGGAGTCGTCTTATAGAGTGAGTGCTGAAACTTCCAATCCGGATTGGAGTATCTGTGGTTGCCACATATGTTGGGGGGTGCTCGAAAATGGCAGTGGCCGCGTCCCTGCTGTATGCAGTGAGTATGAAAGCATTAAGGGCGACACTGTATGGTAGAAGAAAATCCATTCATCAGGATTCGTGGACTTAATGCAGTCCCGATGGTGAGGTGAAGGGGCGCCTTACCGGGAAGGTGTAAGTGAAGGGCAGAGCAAGAGATAGAGTGGCTCTGGGCCCAGAAAGACACACCTCTTTTACCTGTCTGGCTCGCCCTTGTATCCTATTACTGTACTTCCTCCTCTGCCTCTCAGATCTCGGTCCTGAAGACTGCAGTGAGGCGGTGCAGGTGCGCATGTGCGAGATCTGAGAGGCAGAGGAGGTACAGTAATAGGAAAATTACCGTATTGTAATCAAATCCGATGCTTTTTAAATTTTTATTTGGTGTGCGTTGGAAGAAGGGTAGTCTTATATTGCGAGTATATCCCAAACTATATTTATATTTTAACTGGAAAAGTTGGGGGACGTCTTATACGCCCAATTGTCTTATATGCCAGAAAATCCGGTACATTAGTCATGTGTATTCGGGGCTTACCTTCATCACGGCTTTCTTTGGGGATCCTGATATGTTTCGACTGAGCCTCTCGAAATCAAGAGGTCAGATTGTCTTTTTCTGTTTTTGGGGCCGAAAGATCCGTCCAAGCCTGTGCGTGCAGGCTTTGGGCCTACGTGCCCAGGCCTTGCAGGGCCTGCAGTTCAGCACCGAGTAAGGATCGCTCCTTACTCGGTGCTCCGCTGCAGGCCCTGCTAGGCCCTAATGCTTTGGACCTAAGTGCGTGGCTATCAACCCGAAAATCAGGCTTAGAGCCGGTATCCGCTCCCGTCTGCCTTTCGTTTCCAGTCTATTTTTTTTCCAGGCGAGGCCTTCCCATTTCATGCTATCTAAATGGGACGCCTCTCCATTGGCGCCCCATTGTCGTGTGGGGGAGGCTTGCATACCCTAATGAAGTTGTGAGCTATGCTGGCAGTGGAATAATAGCCACCGGTAGGGCTTCCCATGCCAGACAGGTCACAACCGAAGGGTCTGACAAAGAGTGTCAACGGGCAGGATGGGCTCTCTAGCCCAGTCTTTCTCAACCAGTGTGCCGTGGCACACTAGTGTGCCTTGACGGACCTCCTGCTGTGCCGCGAGAAAAGCTCTCTGCCCCCTTCCTCCCCCCTCCTGCCGAACTCCTGCTGTTTGGGGAGGAGGAGGAAGGGCCGGGCAGTGGCAAAGAAAAAGAAGAAGGGACTGGGGCGCCGCCTCCTTCGCCATTTCCCCAGCCAGCCTCCAATCCGCCATGACTCCTACCATGACTCTTGCCCCTCGCTCGCTGAAGCCGTGTGGAGGAGGAGCCCGCCCACTGAAGCCCGTCCACCGCTCATGCTCCTCCTCTATAGAAGAGCTGAAGCTGGGGAGGGGCGGGGCATGGCGCGGCCTAGCTCTGCCCCCTCCCCTGGCTTCGGCACTCCCAGCAGCTGCTCCAGCCTTGAGGGGACAGTGCCAAGCCAGCATTGTGCTGGCTCTGGCACCGCTGGCTTGGCACTGCCCCCTCAAGGCTGGAGCAGCTGCTGGGAGAGGTGAAGCCGCGGGTAGGGGGCGGGGCATGGCGCAGCCTGGCTCCGCCCCCTCCTGGCTTCGGCACTCCCAGCAGCTGCTCCCAGCAGGCCACCAACCCCCAGGCGTTCTTTACTGTGTTAGAGTGTCATTTTGTGTCATTTTGGTTGGTGGTGTGCCCCCGGATTTTTTTAATGTTAAAAGTGTGCCGCGGCTCAAAAAAGGTTGAGAAACACTGCTCTAGCCTTTTCACAACCTCCCTAAGAGAAGGAAAATTCGAATTTCAAACCTGGGCAGATGGTGCTCGTCTAACCCTGTAAGGTCAACCATCTAAGAGAAGGAAACTCAAATCAAACCTATGACCTGGGGACCTCGCTGCCACCGTCCAAGCTTGCTAGGCCCTGGCAGACGAACCTTTGGTTTAAAGGGTGAGGCCAGTTCTGTGCAAGCTGTGCTCCACCAGAAAAATCCATTGCACAGGCTCGAAGGACACATCCAACCTCCGTCATCAACGTGCTTGTAGAAAGCGTGGGATGAGTCCTTCCTAAGAATCTTTGTTCATGAAGTAATGCCAGAGAATGGGACAAATTTCGTGCCCATGACTAGCTTACATCAGTACAGTGTTATTTTACATTAAAACAGTGGAAAGACAAAGGTGAACAGTGGACAGGAGGAATAATGAACCAGATACTATCAAGCGCTGTCTCTCATGAGATGTTTGAAAGGTGTTTCTAAAACCACTTTGATTCTAGTGTGCTAATTTTATGCTGCACAAATGATGTTGAACCTTGGGACCTCTTCTGAATGACGGCCACGGCTGGGAGGGGCACCCTCCAGAGCAATGCTCAATGGCAGCCATTATTCAAGGACTAATGTAGCGGCAGAAGAAACCTTCATTTTACCCCCACAGAGAAGGCTTTATCTGAAAAACGGTCCGACTGCCTCAAAATCCACAACACGCTCCATGCCGTCTCCCTGCACCCTGCAATCAAACCCTGTTTGAATGAAAGGAGCCATAGCTTCTCAAACAGCGTGGGGTTAATATCTGCCTGCTATGACAAGGTGTTAATTTTGTTTCCTGTTAAATGAATTGGATATTCTCTAAAAGGCTTTTTGGGTTTTGAATTAAAAACAACGAGCGCCAGCCTTTCCAATTTCCTCTCCCCAAGCATTCCAATCAAATCAAATTATTTTTAAAGTAACTGATAAACCAGACTCGAGGAGGCATTTTTTTTCTATCTCTCCCTGTACAATTCTGTTGGTATGGAACAGGACTCTAATTTATGTCCTTTTTCATCAAGAAAATGTTACTTGCAAATGGCAAGTTGGGTCCCACCGGTTGATGATACCACATTCAGCATGTTTGCTGGAGTGAGCAGTATCTCCCGATTCATTTCTTTGTGGAGTTCAGCCTGGTCAGATTCTTCACAGGCTTTTTATTGGCGAGATGCAGAGTGCTAAATGAACTCGTCGTTTGTATTCCCGCTTGGTGAAATGGATGCAGAAGAGTGGAATATGGTAAATTTCCTCTGATGGATAAAGGGGGTTGAGAATAGATTGAATTTCCTGCTGGATGAACACAAAACAGATAGCTAGCTATTATTCATGAGGTGTTCTCCTTTTTGCCTTGAACGCGAATACATTTCTAGTGTCACATTAAGCTATGTTTTCCACAGCTGTCTTATTCCTTATACGATTTATATATACCAAAAGATCCAGCAGTGAAATATAGATTAATACATGTCTGCGCCCTGGTGGCACAGTGGGTTAAAGCACTGAGCTGCTGAACTTGTTGACCGAAAGGTTGGCGGTTTGAATCTTGGGAGTGGGGTGAGCTCCTACTGTTAGCCCCAGCTTCTGCCAACCTAACAGTTAGAAAACATGCAAATGTGGGTAAATCAATAGGTACCGCTGTGGTGGGAAGGTAACTGTTGCACTTCAGACAAGGAGCACCCCCCTAGTCACACACACAGCAGACAGTCACTGAATAATAGGCTTTTATTGAAACAAATACAGTGTCCAACAAAAGGGTTAAAAGAAGATCAATAGTAGAATATATCCAAGGTAAAACACACAGTTCAAATAGTCCCAAAATCCAAAGGCAAAGATATAGTCCCAAAATCCAAAGGCAAAGGTAAAATGCTTGATGAAAATCCCATGAATAAAACAAGGCAGCTATAGGAGCAAAACATGCACAAAGGCTTAGGCAAAATCAGGAGCTTGGAGACAAAACAAGATCTGGCATGGTATTCTAAATGAAGCCTGGAAACTGAATAGTATTTTCCTAGCAATCTAATATAAAGACAAATCGGTTTCGGTTTGCAAACCGACTACTGCGTCGGAGGCTGGCAGCCTGCCTAGATTCATGAATGCTATCTCGGCGATTAAAAGAAAGCTCGTTAAAATTCCCAGGTGTCCCGTTATCAACATCAAGACTCTCAGAGTCCTGAACACCAGAATTCTCATCTAATGAAGCCCTGGGAAGAGAACTGTTCCCAGGAATGCAAGCCTCATCTGAAAGTTCACTTTGCATTTCATCATTAGCATTTTCAGTAACCATCCCTTCATCAGCATTGTCAGGAACAATTACATCATCCCTAGCATGCACATGGCACCAGGCTGAAACACCACAGTATCAGCGCTCCATGCAGTCATGCTGGCCACATGACCTTGGAGGTGTCTATGGACGATGCCAGCTCTTCGGCTTAGAAATGGAGATGAGCACCAACCCCCAGAATCTGACACGACTAGACTTAATGTCAGGGGAAACATTACCTTTACATCTCTGTTTTACCACCTGCACTACTCATACTTGCTCACCTTTATGGAAGCATATGCCACAATATATGCAGTCAGACTTTTGAGACATAATTTTGCAAAGGCTATGCATTTTTGCATCCTATTTATTTTAATGAGGGGGGGGGATGTCTCAATGGAAACAAGTGCTTAAGTCAGGCTTATGCAAGCCAGTGGATGTTTTGGTTGTTGAAAGTGAAGAAATATCAATATTTGTATGTAAAACAATTAGGGACAGAGGGAGCCCCGTGGTGCGTGTCTGCTGGCTTGTTTCCTAGATCTACAGTATGTACGAGTAACTAAAGTGGTTTGCTTCTTGTTTGCAAGTAGAAGTCACTCCCCTCTCCTTCCCAGAAGTCTTTAGTACAATTTATTAGGCTTTTTTAAACCTTACCCCCTACCATCACAAATGGCTCTAGATATCAAATATTCCTACATTGGATTTATGGTGGTAAGAGTGAACAGGCCCTCCACCAAACTTTATAATCCCCCATTGCATCAGCTCCACTGGCTGACAGTCTGCTACCGAGCAGAATTCAGAGTGCTGGCTTTAGCCTATGAACCCTAAACAGTTCCAGCCCAGCTTACCTGTCCAAATTATCTTCCCCCTTTGAACCACCTCATAGGTTAAGATCTTTTGGGGAGGCCCTGCTCTTCGTCCCGCCTCCTTCGCAGGCATGACTGTGACAGGGCCTTCTCAGTGGTGGCCTTTTGGCTATGGAACATCCTCTCCGGGGAAATTAGATCGCTCCCCTCCCTCCTGACTTTCAGGAAAAAGTTAAATACATGGCTCTGGGAGCAAGCTTTTGGTGCAATAAGAGACTATAACATAATGATGTAAACTAATTACACAATGCAATGCAGTTACTATCTATCGTTACTCACTATATAACACACTGAGGGATTCCAAATAATTCACTTGTATTTCGCTTCCAGATAAGCACTGTATTATTATCTTCAACACAAAAGTATATATACATATAATATGGCGCACAAACCAAATGAAAATACCAAAGTCACTCACGACGCTCTCCGTTACCCTTCAAAGAGTCAGTCCGCTCAATGTTACAGTTCAGTTCCTTTGTGGTGTCAATCTATAATATATCTTCAGACCCAATGGTCAAATAAATTTGTATTCCGCGGCCCGTTGGCCCAAACAAATCCAAAAATAAAGGGAAGTAAATCCTGGGTAGCCGTGGGTTTGGCGTGAGTTCCAATGCGTAAATTCCACTCTGTTTGTGGTGGTCGCTGGGCAGTCCACCTACGGGTTTATCCTTCTTCGGTTACCGACCCGTTTCGATACTCTCTTCGTCAGGGTGGCCCCAAATATAGAGATGCACTAGACAATATGTCAATATAAATCATATATGTTGCTCAATAGCAAAGCTGGTATCTCAGCTCACACATGTATCGCCCAAATGGCGTAGACCGCAATCCGGTGTTGAAGATAATAATACAGTGCTTATCTGGAAGCGAAATACAAGTGAATTATTTGGAATCCCTCAGTGTGTTATATAACATAATGATGACCTGGATCAGCCCTGGAATATTATTTATTTATTTACTCTATCTATACCCTGCCTTGCTCTACCCTGAAAAGGGGGCGGGGGGGACTCAAGGCAGCTTAAAATACATACAATTTTAAAAAATTGATTAAAATCAAAACATATTAATCATTTTTAAAACATTCCATATTAAAATCACCATAGTAGTGGTCCAAGCCATCCCAGAGTCGTTCCATATATTCCAAATCTGTTAATTGCACTGCACTATACTCTGAAGGCCTGATCCCACAGCCAAGTTTTTACTTTTCTTCTGGAGACTAGGAGCCGGAGAGATAGCACAGGGCCGGAGAGATGGCACAGGGCCGGAGAGATAGCACCAGGCCAGAGAGATAGCACAGTGGTAGCAACAGCTGTGCTGGCAATCTGAAGATCTGAAGATTGCTGGTTTGAATCCCGGGCTGGTTTGGACACCCAGCTGTGAGCCCTGTCCACTGTTTACCCAACAGTTCGAAAACAGCTCAGCTGTGATTAGATAAAACTGGGAACCGCCAAGCGGGGAAGGATTTTTTCAAAGAAGGACTTACAAAGCCTAAATAAGTAAGATCGGCTGTCCGAAGGTGGAATGCAGAAAAAACAGAGGCTCTCCGTCATGAGGATGAAGCAACAGCACCACCTTGTGACGTAATGACGCAGTCACACCCTGTGACGCACCCTGTGATGCAGCCCGAAGAAAAATCCTTCTAAAATTGTACTGTTATATGTTGTATGTTGTATGTAATTGTATGTGGAACCGGCAGGGACTGTCTGCCGTATGTGTGATGCAATCCGCTCTTCGGGGTGAGAAGAGTGGAATATAAATAAAGTGTATTATTATTATTATTATTAGGAGGGAGGGGCCGATCTAATGTCAGTGGGGTGGGAGTGCCATAGCCGAGGGGCCACCACTGAGAAGGCCCTGTCTCTTGTTCCCACCAGTTGCATTTACAAAGGAGGCGGGACGGAGCAGGGCCTCCCCGAATGATCTTAATCTCCGAGACCTGGATTTTGTGATTTTAATTGATGTTTTAATGTTTATGTTTTAATTGCTTTGGATTTTAATAAATGTGTTTATTTATCAATAAGGTTGCTTTGAATCCCCTTTGGGGTGAGAAGGGCGGGGTACAAGTGAGATAAATAAATAAAAATAATAATCTGAGCAGACAGAGAGCAACAAGCAAGTGGAAGTTTATTGAGATATAGAAAACAACATATTTTCCGTATCTCAGTAACCCCTGTATTTAGTCATTGCTCCCCAAAAACAGTTCTCTTTACCCTGTTTCAGCCCTTGAGAGCTTTTCAATTTCTCTCTGACATCGAAACCCTAGCTTTGTGAAATCCAACCCTTTCTGGCCTCTGACAAAGGCATATAACAAATTGTTATTGTTATTACCATTACAATTTCTTCCCCTTAGTATTGCCTGCTCCAATTTAGGAATCAATTGAGGACCGGAAGCCAGTGAGGACTTCCATCTTGCTCAGTTCTGACTACAGATGCACTGTTGGCATCAGCCACAAATCAGATGTATTTAGTTTAGTTGAGAAATATGGAATTGCAACAGAAATTGAATATTCTCACCTAATTTTAAAAGAGAAGTCAAAGCCACAGGAGAAACTATTGCCATACATCACATTTTCCACTAAGGGGAGATGTAGAGTCAGAAATGATGCTTTTTTGTTTTTATTATTTTTACGTTTCAATCCAGATTCTTTCCCTCTTTCCAGTATATAGGGACTATTAATACAGGATAGGGAGATGAATTATAGCTTTGTTGCGAGCATCAGAATTGTATATGATGGGTTTTATTAAACCCAGTTGACTGTAAATAACATGGAGCGATACAGGTTTATTGTTTGATTTAAAGTCAGCTCTAGCGGCTGCTTGCAAACGTGAGCAAAGGGGAAAGAAGAGCCATAAGCAATGAGACAATAGACGTGGCTTGGGGAGCAGGGAGATTGCAAAGCTTTCTGTCATGTGCTCATGCAAGGTTATGTACCTGAAGCCTACATAAGTGTGCGCACTGCGTGTGTAATCCTAGGTAATCAGTTTGCCAACAATTTTCCATTTTACTGACTGATTAGTTGATGTGATGTTTACATTGACAATTGGCAAGATAGATTTTCTATGTATGTTTGCAGAAAACCTTTTCCTGTTCCTTTTTTCAAATGAAACAAGTAAAATATGATTGGAAATTAAAATATTGACTAGGTTGGTGAATTAGTAATCACCAATCAAGGCATCCTCACTGCTGCCAGATAGTAAAACACCGCTGGTTAGAGCATTTATGGTTCGCTATGACTTTTCTGGGCAGTATGGCTATGTTCCAGAGGCATTCTCTTGTGACGTTTCGCCCAAATCTATGACAGGCATCTTCAGGGGGTTGGGAGGTCTGTTGCAAACTAGGCAAGTGATGTTTATATACCTGTGGAATAATAATAATAATACACTTTATTTATATTCCGCTCTTCTCACCCAAAGGGGACTCAGAGCGGATTACAGGTACACATACTTAGCAGACAATCCCTGCCGTTTCCACAATACAGACATATAGACGAACAGAGGCAAACTCTGGCCACCAGGGGGAGCTGTGCGCACTCCTCATCTCTCAGTGTTCCCAGCATCCCTTGTTGTTCCTTCCGCATTCCTCAGCTTTCCTGGAGTTCTTTATGGCCTCGTAATTCAGTCAAAATTTGCCTCCCCACTTAACGTGATACCCTTATCTCCTACTTGACAGATGCAACTGTTTTTCGGGCTGCAAAGGTCGACAGCAGGCTACACTTAAAGGTCGAGCACCCACCTCGACCCAGGCAGGCCTCGAACTCATGACCTATTGGTCAGAGGGATCTTATGCAGCTGACACTTAGCCAGCTGCGCCACATTCCTGGTGGAATGTCAAGGGTGGGAGAAAGAACTCTTGTCTGTTTGAGGCAGGTGTGAATGTTACAATTGGCCAGCTTCATTAGCATTAAATGGTCTTGCAGCTTCAAAGCCTGGCTGTTTCCTGCCTGGGGAATCCTTTGTTGGGAGGTGTTAGCATGATTGTTTCATGTCAGGATTTCCCCAGTTTTCTAAGTGTTGTTATTTATTTACTGTCCTAATTTTAGAGTTTTTAAAAAAATATTTGTAAACACATTTTGTTCATTTTCATGGTTTTCTCCTTTCTGTTGAAATTGTCCACATGCTTGTGGATTTCAATGGCTTCTAAAATCAGCAACCCAATGATTCCAGCCATCAAAGCCTTCGACAACACATTTATGGTTCAGTAGGATTATTTTTGACCTCTTTGATGTTTGGGTACAGTGGATAGTAACTTATGGTCACTTTGATGCATCATTTCCCAGGATCCTAGCTAAAAACATAATAATTTTACCTTTTGTGGCCAGGAGGGGATTTTCAACCGTCTGTCTGCAAAGGCAACAGAGCCGGTGTCCCCGAGGCTTGTGCCTGTCTTCAGATTCTCTTCTGCTTCAAGCTGAAGGGAAACAATGGCAGCCAGCTTTGGATGTAAGACAAATTTGCGCTCTCGTTTCCTCTTTGATTCTGTGCCAAGTTCTTTCCTCTTTGCCGTTCTGCTGCTGTCATTTCGTCAAGCTCCTGTTCCCACTCTTTCCCCCTGTTGTTTCTTCTAAAGAGGAATAATAGATCCCAACGGCCTGTATAATTCTGAAGCTCACAGATTTATTCCCCCTCCCCGGCTTTGCTGCAAACAATTTAAAATAAACTAACTGAAGCCTACGTTTGGAACTCCTCCCTTCATCAGTCGCTGAAATAAGATAGCAAAGGATCCCTACTCAGACCTGCTGTGATTGATGGTTGATGATGTCAGCAGTTTGTGCCGAAAGCCATTCTCGATGTGATCTATCGTTTCATTTGCTGGACTTTCCCTGGGACTCAAGAATGGAAGGAAGGGGTGGGAGATGTGGGCAGAAGAGAGAAACAGGTACATTCCACTGAGATCCAAGGTAACAGAGATATTACATAAGGCAGTGGTTCTCAACCTTCCTAATGCTGTGAACGCTTCATGCAATTCCTCATGTTATGGTGACCACGAACCATACAATTATTTTAGTTGTTACTTCATAACTGTAATTTTGCTACTGTTATGAATCATAATGTAAATATCTGATATGAAATATATATTTTCATTCACTTGCCAAAACTGGGCACAAATACCTGATATGCCCAAATTTGAATACTGGTGGGGTTGGGGGGAGATTAATTTTGTCATTTGGGAGTTGTCTTTGCTGGGATTTATAGTTTATGTACAATCAAAGAGCATTCTGATCTCCACCAACGATTAAATTGAACACAAATTCCCATGACCAACAGAAAATACTGGAAGGGTTTGGTGGGCATTGACCTTGAGTTTTGGAGTTGTAGTTCACCAACATCCAGAAAGCACTGTGGACTCAAACAATGATGGATCTGGACCAAACTTGGCACAGATACTCAATGTGCCCAAATGTAATACTCATGGGGTTTGGGGAAAATAGACCTTGACATTTGGGAGTTGTAGGTGCTGGGATTTATAGTTCATCTAAAATTAAAGCGCGTTCTGAATCCCACCAATGATAGAATTGGGCCATACTTTCCACACAGAAACCCCATGACCAACAGAAAATACTGTGTTTTCTGATGGTCTTTGTAGACCCCTCTGTCACCCTCTCACGATCCCTCCAGGGGTCCCGAACCCCAGGTTGAGAAACACTGACAATGTGTTGATCATGCACACTTAATTTCCTCGTAACTATGTAGGGATGTTCAGATCATTGGACATCTGCTGCAGCCAGCCTGAAGAATAAGGGGTTCCTAAATGGTGTGTTTCTAGTGTTTAAAGCCCACAAAGCAAGAGAAAATGAACATGAACACAAGTGTGAAAACAGAGAGTCCTAGGACTTGTAGTTTGTATGATTGCAGTGTGTGTCCCACTATGATATATTATCTCAAGCACTCCAAGTCCCAGAGTGATTCAGCTCCTGCTGGCACTTCCCCTGAACAAAAAGGAGGAGTCAAGAGGTTTTGGTAGCATTTGGGGAAACATAAACCCACTGGCGGAGCAGGAACATTGGGATTTCGGGGACAGAGGAGCCAGTGCTATTGACATGATTTACAGGCCCCAAAACAGACATGAGTAAGTGAGGCTGTAGCTCTGTGTATGCTTATTGTGGAATACAGTCTGATGAAGTCATTGGATTTTCCTTCTGAGTGCTAATGCCACTGTTTTATGGTTCACCTAGAATGCTTTTATCAGATTACTCCTGACTGCCCCAAAACTATGTGGTTTTAAGAGCAGAGGTGAAATGGTTCTCTGCTGAATAGAAGGAGAGACACAAATAGGACTGGTAGTATCAGCTATGTTTCTAATGCCCAAAGCGCATGTAAGCACCGCTACTAAGTTCTAGGAACAATGAATAGTTTGGAAATGGCATAGACACTGCCCTTCAGAAATCTACATCTTATACTGCTGTGTTTGGTTGTCCAAACCGGGTGCCCAGGTAGGAAATAGACTTAAACAGGGGAAGCTAAAGGGTAATAAAGGAGCATTAGTCTTTCAAGTTCTGCAATGATGATTACCATATATACTCTGGTATATGCTGAGTTTGTCAGCCGTTTTTGTAGGCTGAAAAAGACCCCCTCAGCTTATACTCAAGTCAAAGTTATTCATTATTTTACTATGTTATTATTATTATTATTATATTACATTTACTAGCCATCCCCTGCCACTCGTTGCTGTGGCCCAGTCTGGTGATCTGGAAAATAAAGTAACAAAAAGTGTTGGTTTCTAATATATGTCTTTATGCTTGTGGGTAAACAGTATTGCTTGATGTTCCTTTGTCAGCGTTGATGTAAAGATTGTCTGGTTTGCCTACTCTGGAACATACAACATATCATTGTCCTTCTTTAGGGGTCCCTTTCAAATCTATGATACTATATCTCTGTGTGTATGAATCATATCTACATCTATGGCTGGATGGCTCTTTGTGAGGAGGGCTTTGATTACGTTTTCTTGCCCTGGTGAAGGGAGTTGGACCGGGTGGCCTTAAGGCAGCATTTCTCAATCTGAGGGTCAGGACCGGGGGGGGGGGGGGGGTTGTGAGGGAAGGTCAGAAGAGTCACAAAAGACCACCAGAAAACATAGTATTTTCTGTTGGTCATGGGGGTTCTGTGTGGAAAGTTTGGCCCAATTCAATTGTCTGTGGGGTTTGATTGTAGGCGAACTATAAATCCCAACAATTACAACTCCCAAATGCCAAGGTCTATTTCCCCCAAATTCCATCTGTGTTCATTTGGGTATATGGAGTACTTGTGCCAAGTATTTGTGTTTATTTGGGTATATGGAGTATTTGTGCCAAGTTTGGTTTGAGTCCACAGTGCTCTCTGGATGCAGGTGAACTACAACTCCCAAACTCAAGGTCAGTGCCCACCAAAACCTTCCAGTGTTTTCTGCTGATCATGGGGGTCCTGTCTGCCCAAGTTGGGTTCAATTCCATCACTGGTGGTGTTCAGAATGCTCTTTGATTGTCGGTGAACTATAAATCCCAGCAACTACAACTCCCAAATGAATATATATATAATTTTTTGAGTGATGTGTTATTAGGTGTATTGTGTCCAAATTTGGTGTCAATTCGTGATAAAATCAGGTGTCTCAGCTTATATTTTGGTCGGCTTATACTTGAGTATATACAGTAATCAGAAATTTTCCAAATTAGCAAACATTAAGAAGTGTTAAGAACACAGTTGTCATTGAGTCCAGGTATATTAAGGGCTCCCACACACATTTAAGCGCTAAACTGAACACATGGAGGCAATTTCTAACTACACACAGTGTTTGCAAGACTTCATCTTTAAGGACATGTGAATGGTGGTGGAGAAAGAAATTTGCCTTCCTCCTGCAAGTAGGGAAAATTAATACTAACCTGCCTGCCAATGTTGAGCCCTCCCACCCAAAACCTAAGCATAGTTCTCAGATCCCTGATCGCCTGAGGTAGTTGCAGGTCTCTACTACTAGGCTACCTTGAAAATAAATAGGATTCATTGAGTGTTTTGACCAAAGAAGGTTCATCTTTCGAGCCCCCCCCCCTCATTTCCTCCCCATCCTTGCTTCAGCATCACCTCTGCACTCCTGCTTCAGCAGTCTTTTGCCTTTTGTTTCTTGCTAGACTTTTCTATCATAATATTGGCTTGCAAGCATTAGTTCGCGCTGTCAGTTGCTATGGTTACCTTTAGCCTACCATCCTTTCAACTGCAAAAATGAATTTGATGCACTACAAGTCAGGTCTGTATGTTGCAAGCAGTGGAGTGTTGGAAAACTTTCAATTCTGCTTGGAGATGGACCAGGAAAAGCAATGAGTTGCCAGCAGTTACTGCTAGAGGCTTCTTCCTATTGATTGCGCTGTGACCCCTTGTTTCTTTCTGACTTAACATTGAATTAAGGCATTAGGAATTCCAATGATATCTCAGTCCAAAAGTCCACCTGGCAATACCAATATCTGTACCAATGATTCCCAAAGTTTGACCTTCCAGATGTTTTGAACTTCAGGTCCTGAGAGCTCTAGTTCAGTGTTTCTCAACCTTCTTAATGCTGCGACCCCTCATGTTGTGGTGACCCCCAACCATACAATTATTTTCATTGCTACTTCATAACTGTAATTTTGCTACTGTTATGAATTGTTATGTAAATATCTGATATGCAGGATGTATTTTCATTCATTGGACCAAATTTGGCAAAAATACCAGATACCCCCACATTTGAATACTGATGGGGTTGGAATTGATTTTGACTTTTGGGAATTGTAGTTGCTGGGATTTATAGTTAACCTAGAATCAAAGAGCATTCTGAACTCCACCAACGATGGAATTGAACTTGGCACCCAACTCCCATGACCAACAGAAAGTACTGGAAGGGTTTGGTGGGCATTGACCTTGAGTTTTGGAGTTGTAGTTCACCTACATCCAGAGAGCATTGTGCACTCAAACAATGAAGGATCTAGACCAAACTTGGTACAGATACTCAATGTGCCCAAATGTGAACACTGGTGGGGTTTGGGGAAAATAGACCTTGACATGTGGGAGTTGTAGTTGCTGGGATTTATAGTTCATCTAAAATCAAAGAGAGTTATGTGTCTGTGCTCTCAGACCTTGAGTTTTGGAGTTGTAATTCACCTACAATCAGAGAGCATTGTAGACTCAATTATGGGTCTGGACCAAACTTAGCACAAATACTCAATGTGCCCTAATGTGAACACTGGTGGGGTTTGGGGAAAATAGACCTTGACAATTGGGAGTTGGAGTTGCTGGGATTTATAGTTCACCTACAATTTATAGTTCCCCTACAAAGAGGAGACATAAGAAACAACCATGGCGGTTATCATACCTTCTATTTATCTACAGAATCTGTAATACTCATTTTCTCAGAGCCTAGTATCATATTTTCGTCTGTGTTATTCTTCTTACTGCTGCCTTCTATTACATTATGAGAAGAGCAGCCCTGCCTCATGCAGTATCTGTGATCCTAGCTTTGTTTTCATCGAACTATACTATCTACCTCTGAGAAGGAACGATCTGCTAATGTTTCAAACTTTTTTATAGTGCCAGACCTGCCCATTGTGGAGAAGAGGAACTGGCTGATCCACCTGTACTATATCCAGAAGGACTATGATTTGTGTAAGGTAAGAGAGCAATACACCCAACCATGGTCTCTTATATGCCAAAGCAAGGGCTTGGAATGATCCCTATACTCCAGATACTATGTCTGAACCCAACCCTACTTATATTCTGCAAAATGCTTTTCTTCCTAGCAAGGCACTCTTTATTTCTCGACAAAATACTGCCGCGCACTAACTTTCCAGTTCTCATTAACATGACACACCATTACTTTTCTTGTTCACTGCCTTCTTCTGACTGAATTGCCACTTCAGCTTAATTGGGAAAGACCCTTTTTTAATGTGTGCATTTTGTGTTTCTCCAGGGTAGGGGGAAAATTACTTTTATAACATGCCGTTTCCTCAGCATCAAGCACAAAAAAATCAAGCACTGGTGGAATTCATTTCCAGAATGCATTGATCTGGCTTTATAATGTCTCTACCAAGAAGTGACCGGTGTGTGTGCATCGTGACTGTGTACTTCTGTTCGTGAAAGAAACTGATGGACAGTGACCTTCCTCTTCAATTCCACATTTCACAAAATGGCTCTTTTATTTATCAGCCTGATGTCAGATGTCATTACAAAGTATTGGCAATGCACAATTCCTTGGGCATTCCCTAATCAGTACAGATATCTAAGTCCTGGCTTAGCTGTAAGCTCATTGCTTACCTTTGGGTGGGTTATTCCCAGCCTGCCTGCCTGGATACTGAATGCTTAAAGAAAAGTTACTCGTAGTTTGTTGCGCCATGTGAACATTCCTGTGCCAGGAGGTCTCTAACATACCTGCATGTTATAATCTACTTAACAGAATTTTTGCCTGGATAAAGCGATGTATCAATGTGATCTTCGATGTTTCTTGGGACAGGAAGGAAATGAATCCAAGTGAATGATGAAACGAAATGAAATGAAACGAATTTATTGATCAGCCAGTTGGCCTTATCAGACCACACACTATAAAGGCAAAATATAGTATACGTCTCGTCCAAATAAAAATAAAAATATACAGAAAGAGGAAGTGGAGGTGGCCAACTAGTACCCAAATATATCTTCCTCCTGAGTATGTACATCAGATATCCTCGTCCCCCTCTTACACTGTATGCCAATCTGTTCAATATACTTGAATCTCCTTTTAGATGCTTTATAAACATAAAAAGCAACTTTATACTCTATTGTTATTCTTACATTTCCATTATTTTATTCTATTATTATATTACATTTATTATTTTACTCTATTATTATTACATTCATTATTTATATGTTCGGCTGCTCTGGGGCCACAGTGAAGAAGGGAGCAGAGAAGACAGTTCCATCTTGTCTCCTGCGGCATCAGAGCCCTTCCCCCACCACTAACGGTCACTCTGGGGCCAGAGTAAAGAAGGGAGCAGAGAAGACAGTTCCATCTTGTCTCCTGCGGCATCAGAGCCCTTCCCTCACCACCAATGGCCACTGGGGTCAGAGTAAAGAAGGGAGCAGAGAAGACAGTTCCATCTTGTCTCCTGCGGCATCAGAGCCCTTCCCCCACCACTAAAGGTCACTCTGGGGTCAGAGTAAAGAAGGGAGCAGAGAAGACAGTTCCATCTTGTCTCCTGCGGCATCAGAGCCCTTCCCCCACCACTAAAGGTCACTCTGGGGTCAGAGTAAAGAAGGGAGCAGAGAAGACAGTTCCATCTTGCGGCATCAGAGCCCTTCCCTCACCACCAATGGCCACTCTGGGGTCAGAGTAAAGAAGGGAGCAGAGAAGACAGTTCCATCTTGTCTCCTGCGGCATCAAAGCCCTTCCCTCACCACCAATGGCCACTCTGGGGTCAGAGTAAAGAAGGGAGCAGAGAAGACAGTTCCATCTTGTCTCCTGCGGCATCAGAGCCCTTCCCCCACCACTAAAGGTCACTCTGGGGTCAGAGTCAGAGAAGACAGTTCCATCTTGTCTCCTCGGCATCACCACCATGGCCACTCTGGGGTCAGAGTAAAGAAGGGAGCAGATAAAGAAGGGAACAGAGAAGACAGTTCCATCTTGTCTCCTGCGGCATCAAAGCCCTTCCCCCACCACTAAAGGTCACTCTGGGGTCAGAGTAAAGAAGGGACCAGAGAAGACAGTTCCATCTTGTCTCCTGGCCACTCTGGGGTCATCAAAGCCCTTCCCCACCACTAAAGGTCACTCTGGGGTCAGAGCAAAGAAGGGCAAGAAGACAGTTCCAGAGAAGACAGTTCCATCTTGTCTCCTGCGGCATCAAAGCCCTTCCCCCACCACCAAAGGTCACTCTGGGGTCAGAGTAAAGAAGGGAGCAGAGAAGACAGTTCCATCTTGTCTCCTGCGGCATCAAAGCCCTTCCCCCACCACTAAAGGTCACTCTGGGGTCAGAGTAAAGAAGGGAGCAGAGAAGACAGTTCCATCTTGTCTCCTGCGGCATCAAAGCCCTTCCCTCACCACCAATGGCCACTCTGGGGTCAGAGTAAAGAAGGGAGCAGAGAAGACAGTTCCATCTTGTCTCCTGCGGCATCAAAGCCCTTCCCCCACCACTAAAGGTCACTCTGGGGTCAGAGTAAAGAAGGGAGCAGAGAAGACAGTTCCATCTTGTCTCCTGCGGCATCAAAGCCCTTCCCCCACCACTAAAGGTCACTCTGGGGCCACAGTGAAGAATGGAGCAGGGAAGACAGTTCCACTTTGTCTCCTGCGACATCAGAGCCCTTCCCCCACCACCAACGGCCGCTCTGGGGCCACAGTGAAGAAGGGAGCAGAGAAGACAGTTCCATCTTGTCTCCTGCGGCATCAGAGCTTTTCCCCCAGCAACAATATAATATTATATAATACTAATATTATGAATGATGTATTAGTATTATCCTAATAATATAGTATGTTTTTATGTAGATATGACTTGTAAGCCGCTCTGAGTCCCCTTCGGGGTGAGAAGGGCAGCATATATGTTGTAAATAAAAAAATAAATAATTTTACTCTATTATTATGATTAAATTCATTATTTTACTCTATTGTTATTTATATTACCTTTATTATTTTACTCTATTATTATTGGAAGGATACCTAAGCACATTTACATTGACGAAGGTTAGAGTAATGGTTTAATCATAGTTGGATATTCTTAGCTTAAATTACAGTTTTATGTAAATATTCAAAAACATGGAACCTACTGATACCCCAATTAATGTAATTTTATTGGTGTCTATTTCTGTTTTGAAATTTACCAGTATCTGCTCCATTTCCCACCCTCGGCTTATACTTGAGTCAATACGTTTTCCCAGTTTTTTGTGGAAAAATTAGGGGCCTTGGCTTATATTCGGGTCGGCTGATACTTGAGTATATATGGCAATCAGAAATTTATCATATCAGCAAACATTAAGAAGTGTTAAGGCCACAGTTGTCATTGAGTCCTTCCAGGTATATTAAGGGTTGGTTGCCTTGGCTTATATTTGGGTCAGCTTATACTTGAATATATACGGTACTCTTGTTCCATTGAAAAGAAATAGCCGTGCTTCTTTTGTTGCACTGGCCATTTTCTTTACCTTATCGTGGAGGGCATTTTATTCGAAGGCATAATAGCTGAGCATATAATGACATTCTGCTTCTTGTCCAAACGAGAAAATGCCATTATTAAAACCTTGCCTCTCTTTATTATGTGGTTCAGATTGCTATAAAAGAGCAACTTCAGGAGACCCATGGGATGTGTGAATACGCAGTCTATGTTCAAGGTAAGCCCAAACGTGTGCGCTTCACATACACATATGCTCTCCATATGGCTTGCAAGCTTATGACTTTACTGGTGTGTTTTGCAGAAACTGAAAGTCTGCATTGGCTTAATAACAAAATTCTTTCGCCAAAATGCTTCCATAAGAGAGCACACCCTGATTACAAGCAAAAAATTGAAAAACGGGACATTTTGTACAGTCTCTTGCTCATAAGGGACACGGACATGACGCTTATTCCTGTGTGGTTCTAGTTATTCCAGTTATTACGGAAAGGAGAAATGAAATCTGATGCACAGCCCAGAACACGCTGATTACTTGAAATTGAAAAAAGAGAGACTTTTATGTAATCTAAAGTAGTTATGGTTGTCCCAGATCACCCAGAATGCTTATATTTCGTACAAGAAAAAAAAGATTTCTATGGCATTCTGGAAAAGGCAGTATATTTGTTATTCATTCATTTGCTGAATTCCCTAGCAGATGGCGCTCACAGTGGCATTGGATGAAAAATAAAATAAAAAGTGCAAGACATTAAAAAATGCATGTATTATTATTGTACAATTTAATGAGCGCAGCCTGTTAATTTCATTCCAAGAAGTTTAAAGAAATTGACATGGACTTCTGTTGTCCAGGAAACTTATAGAATTAGTTTCAGGTAATTTCTAAAGTAGAAGTATATCAATGTGTTGTCGAAGGCTTTCACGGCTGGAAGCACTGGGTTACTGTGAGTTTTCCGGGCCGTATGGCCATGTTCCAGAAGCATTGTCTCCTGATGTTTCACCCACATCTATGGCAGGCATCCTCAGAGGTTGTGAGGTCTTTTGGAAACTAGGCAAGTGAGGTTTATATATTTGTGGGATGTTCAGGGTGGGAGAAAGAACTCTTTCCCCTTGACTTCCACGCTCGATCCTTGGATTAACATACTGTGGCAATGTTGCATTTCAGCTTTGATATTTCGCTTGGAGGGGAAGATTCACGAATCCCTTGAGCTGTTCCAGACGTGTGCTATCCTCAGGCCACGGAGTGCAGACAACCTCAAGCAGGTGGCCCGATCACTGTAGGTGCCATTTAATTCATGTGAAAGTGTGGGTTTTCTAGATCAGTGTTTTTCAACCTTTTTTTGAGCTGCGGCACATTTTTTACATTTACAAAATCCTGGGGCACACCATCAACCAAAATGACACAAAATGACACTCTAACACAGTCATACATATAGTTAATATGTTTTTAAATGTATTTATACACTCAGTGTGAAACCGATGAACACAACATAGATATCCTGGCAGAAAGACACAAACTTCCCACACAGAACTCCCATAACCAAGAGAAAATACTATTGGGGAAAACAGACCTTGACATTTGGGAGTTACAGTTTCTGAGATTTATATCATCCTGAACTCTTGCAACAATGGGATTGAACCAAACTTGTCATTTTGAACTCTCATTACCAACAGAAAGTACTGAAAGGGTTTGCTTGGGAATTGACCTTGAGTTTGGAAGTTGTAGTTCACCTACATCCAGAGAGCACTGTGGACTCAAACAATGTTATGTTATGTTGTTGTTTGTTTTCTATCCAGAATCACAATGTTGGAAGGAGGCTCACCACTTTAAAGTCCCTAAAACAGGCATGGGAAAACTTTGGCCCTTTAGGTGCTTTGGACTTCTAATCCCACCATTCCTAACACCCTGAGGCCCTTTCCTGCTTAAATGGCTGAGGGGGGGGGGGGGGAGAAAGGGCCTGAGGCTGCTAAGAATGGTGGGAGTTGGAGTCCAAAACACCTGGAAGGTCAAAGTTTGCCCATGCCAGCTTTTGACAGAGACCTCTTCCTCCCTCTTCCCCTTCGCGCCCTTTCTTCCCCCTCCTGCCGAACACTTTTTCTTCTGCACTGCCGCTTCTGCTGCCATTTTGATCCGAGGGGGCAGCGTGAGCGTGTTCAAGAGGGGAGGGGGGAGGGAGGAAGACGTGACCTGTGTGGGCGCTACTGCGCAGACTCGCCCCAGAGCAAAGTGAGGCAAAGCGAGCAGAGCGAGGCTGGGAAGAAGGGAGCCCGAGTGGAGAAAAAAAAGCGTTCGGCAGGAGGGGGAAGAAAGGGTATTGGAGGTTCCAATTTCTCACGGCACACCTGATGATCGCTCACGGCACACTAGTGTTCCACGGCGCACTGGTTGGGAAACACTGTTCTAGATAACTGGTTCCGTTTCCTCGTATTTGCATACTTAAACTCTTTACAAGCACCCATCTTTTCCTTTACAAATGCTTAAGAAGACAAAAAGAGCTGAACTGGGCCAGAACTCTATGGGTTCATCCATTGCAATGTCCTTTATCCCAACAAGTTGCTCCAAGGAGGCACACAGGGCTGCTTGGGGGTAACAGCTCACCTCCTTTGCCCCCAAAACTCCTATTCAGTTTTGTACTGCTCTTGAATGGGGATGTCCCATATTTCCATCATGGCTACTAATTCTGTAGATTGGGCACCAAAAGAGTGACCTCTCAGCAACAACTTTGCTTTGATTATTACCAGGGAAGCTCTACGGAGAGAGTTCACAGATGACACAACAGATTTGATCAAGTTGAGATCTCCCCTTCTATACAGAAGGGGAGATCTCAACTTGATCAAATCTGTTGTGTATAGTATGAGGGGAACCCCCTGGATTAGGGAATATATATACCTCATTAATAATGCATTTTGGCCAGTCAAAGAGGAGGTCTTGGGACATATCGCCAGCAGTACAATAGTAATACACACAGCTCTCTTTGATGTATCTGGCTGATGAACCATAGCTCATTATGCAGTAAAATGTGATTTGCTTTAAAATTGCAGGTTCCTCCTAGGGAAGCACAAAGCAGCCATTGAAGTGTACAGTGATGCAACGCAGTACAACCAGAAGGACTGGGTAAGAGCCTATCCTTCCTATTTGTCAGTGGAGTTGATTTTTGTAAATTGATGGGTGACTGAGGGCAAGTTTTACACAGTCGCTTACCTCTGAATATGAGCAGCAGCCAGTCTTCAGAATGCAGTTCACATAAAAGAAACAGGAAGATGAATCCTGCTGCACACAAGAACATTGTAATTGAGGAGTAAGGGCTAAGGCAGTGTTTCAACCTTCCTAAGGCCAAGACCCGTTAATACAGTTCCTCATCTTGTGGTGACCCCAACCATAACATTATTTTCGTTGCCAATTCATAACTGCAATTTTTCTACTGTTATGAATTGTAATCGTAATGTAAATATCTGATTCACAAGATGTATTTTCATTCACTGGACCAAACTTAGCATAAAAACCCAATATGCTCAAATTTGAATACTGGTGAGGTTGGGGTGAATTGATTTTGTGATTTGGGAGTTGTAGTTACTGGGATTTATAGTTCACCTACAATCAAAGAACATTTCGAACTTCACCAAAGATGGAATTGAACCAAATTTGGCACACAGAACTCCCATGAACAACAGAAAATACTGGAAAGGTTTGGTGGGGATTGACCTTGAGTTTTGGAATTGCAGTTCACCTACATCCAGAGAGCACTGTGGACTCAAACGATGATGGATCTGGACCAAACTTGGTGCAGATACTCAATATGCCCAAATGTGAACACTGGTGGCGTTTAGGGAAAACAGACATTGACATTTGGGACTGGTCATTGCTGGGATTTATAGTTCACTTAGAATCAAAGAGCATTCAGAACCCCACCAGCAATAGAATTGGGCCAGACTTTCCACACAGAACCCCCATGACTTGAAGTGACTTGTTGGTGCAAGCCTTGATCACTCTCCCTTGCCCACACATGTGCACCACGCTGCCATGCGCCGAGCACGCCTGCTTTCTCCTTCTCACTTGGAGTCTCCGAAACAGCCCTCCCCTTGGCTGAGAGGCCGGCCAATCACAGTGGAGACGGACTTTTGGTGGGAGGATTCCAAAAAGGACAAGAAGGACAGGCGGACAGATCTTCAGCCTCCTCTGCCAAAGGGATTCCTAAGACCATCAGAAATATAAGTTTTCTGATGTTCTTTGGTGACCCCTCTGACAAAAATATCTTCACAGAGGATGAGTACTAGAGATTTATGGATGGGTGACCTAATGATATAAGAACATAATAAATTAGCAATTGAGAAACCAGGCCTTGGGAACTTTTAGCCCCTGACATTAGGCATAGTCTTGCTGAACTGATCTGTTGAAGATCACAAAAACGATATTTTGCTCTGTAATAAAGTTTTGTTCAACTTTAGAAAAAAATCTTTTTCTGGGTCAGCATGATTATCCTGCCTGTTTGGATAACAGCAGCAACTATCACCAGTAGCGGAGAGGACACGAAACTTATAGATTGCTTTTTTGTATCAGATCCTTCTTCTTCAGTGCTAAATATTGATCTAAAAGGTGACCCTTCCAGACAGAAAAATACCCTGTGCTAGGAACATTGAAAACTGAGTCAGACGGAGACAGCTAAACCATAAGCATATAAATAGCTTAAACGACAAAGCAGAGAGACAGACCTGACCATTCTTTGCCAAGTTCAAAAGGGGTCACAGTGTGTGCTGTGTAATATTTGTGACCTAGTTGTTCAGACCACAATTTTGGTTGCTGTGCTTGATCTCTTCTGGTCCAAGGCTTTCAATATTCCTTCCATTGGAAAAGCAATGACTGTACCGCTCAATAAGTCAGGATGAACTCTTCACCCAAATTATATTTGATCACGTTTTGTGCATTTTTCCCTTCCTTAAAAAAGCTGATCAGCAGACTCATTAGCAAAGAGGTTCGATCGCTCATTTGACCCTTGAAGGAGCTGAGAAATGTCAGCTGTAGGCGAAGAATGGTTTCAGTAAGAATACCTGTATAAACTTGATTCTGTTATTCAGGCAGTGAATTATTCAGCAGCAGTGAAAAAAGCAAATTCTATGCTAGGCATGATCAGAAAGGGAATCGAAAATAGGTCAGCAAATGTTGTATTACCTCTCTAGAAATCTATGGTAAGGCCACATTTGGAGTACTGTGTACAATTCTGGTCTCCGCACCTTAAGAAGGATATAACGGAACTGGAAAAGGTACAGAAAAGGGCAACAAGAATGATCCAAGGGATGGAGCGGCTCCCTTATGAAATCAGGTTGCAACGCCTTGGTCTTTTCAGCCTTGAAAGACGGCGTTTAAGAGGTGACTTGATCGAAGTGTATAAAATCATGCATGGGATAGAAAAGGTGAATAAAGAAAAACTGTTTTCTTTGTCACAAAACACTAGGACTAGAGGGCACTCCCTGAAGCTCCAAGGTAGGAAAGTTAGGACTAATAAAGGAAATATTTCTTCACCCAGAGGGTCATTGGGTTATGGAACTCACTTCCAGAAGAGGTTGTGACAGCTGTCAGCCTGGACAGCTTCAAGGCAGGATTAGACAGATTCATGGATACCAAGTGTATCAGTAGTTACTGAAAAGGACATTCAAGTGCCACCTCGGAGTTGGTTGAGGTAGGCAGGATTTCCCTGGGTACTGGTTGTGGGGGGTCGGGAGCAGGTCAGGGTTTTGCCCTCCCTTCTGCTCGAGATCCCCGTGTACAACTGGTGGGACACTGTGTGATACAGAATGCTGGACTAGATGGGCTGAGGTCCGATTCAGCATGGCTCTTCTTATGTTCTTATGTTCTTATATTTCTAATGTCTCATCTCAAACTCTTTCTGGACAGTTGTGCTGATTCGCTTGAGAGGACTTTGCAGCACATAAGATATTAGCACACACTAACATGATTTTCCAGATTCTTCCATTCAGT
Organism: Anolis apletophallus; assembly: GCA_030556195.1. Taxonomy (NCBI): domain Eukaryota; kingdom Metazoa; phylum Chordata; class Lepidosauria; order Squamata; family Anolidae; genus Anolis; species Anolis apletophallus. The sequence continues at coordinate 31,620,604 of JARBWK010000015.1, forward strand.
GTGGCGAGTAACACTGTAGTAGTTATACAGCATCCTTATTACGTTGACTAGCATACTGACATATCTTATAGCTAAAATAATCTATACACATTTTTTTCGTGTCAGGAGTGACTTGAGAAACTGCAAGTCACCTCTGGTGTGAGAGAATTGTTTATCTGTAAGAACATTGGCCAGAGGAGGCTTCTCTCATGTCCCTACATGGGGTGCTCGAGCTGACAGAGGGAGCTCAACCCGCTCTCCCCAGATTCTAAGCGCTGACCTGTTGGTCAACAGTCCTTCCGGCAAAAGGGTTTAACTCACTGCACCACCAGGGGCTCCCATAAACATGATAAAAGTGAAAATATGTATGTGTGTGTGTGTGGCTGGGGTGTCCACTTACACAGACGGGCTCCTCTATCCATAAACAGCTATAGCTCCCACTACTCGGGAGACACCAATGGCCCTCCCTCCAATGACATGATAGATAATAGTGAGTGCCCTGAACATGCACAAGAGCCCTGTCAATGTCCTCCACAAACACCACACTGCCCACCACCCCAGTGAAGGCTTTCATACAAGGACAGTTTCATCCTCAATTGTATGTGTTTCCTTTACCACAGACATCTCAGTGTTTCTTACTCTTTCCATTGGCGTGGAATTTGCATGATCCCGCCCACTGGCTCTCCCTTAACTCTTTCAATTTTTTTTACTATGGCAACAGCAAACAGGAATTGATCAGAACTAAATATACTAGAGAGGTTTGGGGAAAATTCACCATGATTTATATGAGTTGTATGTACTGGGATGTATAGTTCACCTGCAATTAAAGAGAATTCTGAACTCCACCAACAATGGACCTGGAACTAACTTAGCACACAGAACCCCCATGACCAACAAAAAATACTGGAGGTTTTTGAAGGGATTTATAAGAGTTGTAGTTCACCTACATCCAGAGCACACTATGAACCCAATCAATGAGGGTTCTGGACCAAACTTGGCATGTATACCCGATATGCCCAAATTTGAATCCTGGTGGGTTTTGAAGGGAATTGGCCTGGACATTTTGGAATTGTATGTACTGGGATTTATAGTTCACCTGCAATCAGTGAGCACTCAGAACTCCACCAAAGATGAAATTGGACCAATCTTGGCACACAGAGCCCTCATGACCAGCAAAAAATACTGGAGGTCTTCGTGATAAAATTCACCTTGATTTGGGGGAGTTGTAGTCCACCTACATCCAGAGAGCACTGTGAATCCAAACATCAATGGATCTGGACCAAACTTGGCACACATATCTGATGTGCTGAGGTTTGATTACTGGAGAGGTTTGGGGGAAACTGACCTTTTTTTCTGGGAGTTGTAGTTCACCCACAACCAGAGAAACTGTGACCTCCACCAATGTTGGACATGGACCAAACTTGGCACATAGAACCCCCATGACTAACTCAACCTACTGGAGGCGTTTGAGGGGACTGACTCACCATAGTGGAAGTTGTAGTTTACCCTACAGCCAGAGATCACACTGAACCCCACCGATGATGTATCTAGAGCAAATTTGCCCAACGTAACAAACTTGAAGTACTGGTGGAGTTTTTCAAGGTTAACCTGGCACGTTGCGAGTTGTAGTTCACCCACAACCTTTTGCATTTTGTACAATTAAAAATGAGTTTTTCAAATAACGTGGGCAACACTGGATACCCAAGCTAGTATGTTATATCACAGATAGAATTTTCAGTCTAAGTTATAAGTGGTTCACAGAGACATCTTTTTTTTAACCAGGTGGGCATAAGTTGTTGCCAGTATGAGAAAACAAGGTAGCTGTTCAGAAATATGATTTCTTTTATAGGCTGTGTCATTCCTGGATTTGTTGGTCTTCTTGAAAGCACTATTCCTATCATTTGCAATTTGGTTTTGCAGAAATCAGTTGGAAAAATGGAATATTTTCCATCCTCTCTTGAATCATGTGTAATTTACAGTTTCCTTCTGTTCTTTTGCACGTAGGAGATCTGCCACAACCTGGGTGTCTGCTACATGCAGCTGAAGTATTTCAACAAGGTAATACGGGAAGTTCTCTGGCAGGCAGTCAAAACTATTTATGTGGCCTGCTGAAGAACCCCCTTTGGCTATTTAGGACTAGAACAGCGGTGTTCCAACCTTTTGGGGGCCTGTGAGGACATAGGAAATAAGCCAAGCTTGAGACCATTCTTGAGTTGGACTACTGTCTTCAGAATCCCTCATGCTTACTAGGAGATTCTCTACAACAGGGGTGCTCATTAGGTGGCTCGCGATCGACTGGTCGATCTTTGGCTCCCATCCAGTCGATGTTCAGGCCTCACCAGCCGGATGGGGCGCTCCTGCCATGCGCGCGCACACGCTGCATGCACGCGCGCTCCTGCTGCTGGCTTCCTCTCTCGCGGTGCTTCTTCTGCCTGTGGGGCATTGCCGGTGAGACAGGCAGGGCGGAGCGCTCCCTCCGGAGGCCCATCCTCGTGCTTCTTCCTTCCTGCAATGCCCCGCAGGCAGAAGAAGCACCGCGAGAGCATGGCAGGAGCACCCCATCTGGCTGGTGAGGCAGGAGACTCCACCTCTTCTGGGTGGCCGCAAAGGTTGCCGGGATTTGTGGTTCGCAGGCGTCGCTGGGGCTTCTTCCTCGGGGGGGAAAGGGAGCCACGCCAGGCCTCCCCCCCACCCGTAGGCCTCTCTATCGCTGCTGGAGCCACGCTGATCCGGGCAGCAGGGGAAGGGAGCCACGCCAGCCCCCCGTAGGCTCTCCATCGCCACCGGAGCCCCACCGCGCCGATCCGGGTGGCGGGTGAAGGGAGCTGTGTCAGGCCTTGCCTCTCCACCGCTAGGCCTCTCCATCGCCGCTGGAGTCCCGCCGCGCCGATCCGGGCGGGGCTCTGGTGGCGATGGAGAGGCCTGCAGGGGAGGCAAGGCCTGACACAGCTCCCTTCACCCGCCACCCGGATCGGCGTGGTGGGGCTTTGGTGGCGATGGAGAGGCCTACGGGGGGGGGGGGGAGGCCTGGCATGGCTCCCTTCCCCTGCCGCCCGGATTGGCCCGGCGGGACTCCGGCGGAAATGGAGAGGCCTGCAGGAGAGGCAAGGTGCTCCTCCCACCTCTCTCTCGCCCGGTTCTGCCATGGAGCCCAGTTTCTGGTAACCTAGCAGTTCGGTAATATTCAAATGTGTTTAGATCAATAGGTACCGCTCCAGCAGGAAGGTAATGACACTCCATGCACTCATACCGGCCACATGGCCTTGGAGGTGTCTACAAACAACTCCAGCTCTTCGGCTTACAAATGGAGATGAGCCCCCCCAAAGAGTCAGACATGACTAGACTTAATGACAGGAGAAACCTTTACTTTTGTTGTTTATTCGTTCAGTTGCTTCCGACTCCTTGTGACCTCATGGACCAGCCCACGCCAGAGCTCCCTGTCGGCGTCACCTCCCCCAGCTCTATCAGGGTCACCTTTATCTTTACTATTATTAAATTTATTATTTTACTCTATTTATTATTATTATTATTACATTTACATTATTTTACTCTATTATTATTTTATGATATTTATTATTTTACTCTATTTTTATTGTTTTTACATTCCCATTATTTTACTCTATTATTGATTACATTTATTATTTTACTCTATTATTATTGGAAGGATATGTAAGCACGTTTACAGTAGAGAACGTTATAATAATGGTTTAATCTGAGTTGGACAGTCTTATCTTAAATTAGTTTTATGTAAATATTCAAAAACATATACCCCACGTATGCCTCAATTAATGTAATTTTATTGGTATCTATTTTTATTTTGAAATCTACCAGTAGCTGCTGCATTTCCCACCTTGGGCTTATACTCAAGTCAATGCGTTTCCCAGGGATTTTGTGGTAAATTAGGTGCCTTGGCTTATATTCGGGTCGGCTTATACTCAAGTATATATGGTACATTTGAAACAAAGTTTTACAACATACCATCTACTGTCTGACTATAGTCTGCAGAGCTTTTGCCATTGACATGAAACCCTGCCGTCTCAGTGAGTTATGAGGCTGGCTCCCATATCTTTAGGATTTAAAGACCTTTATGGGTGATGAAGCTCACTGTTGCGTGAAGTTTCCACAGTAATGATGCCCTTTCCGCTAGGAATTTCCTTGACATTTCTCTACCTTTGGTGGAAGTCCTGTGCCCCTCTGGATGTTACTGAACTTCCAACCTTTCCCACCCATGGCAAATAATTTCTTTTTTTGTGTCAGGAGCGACTTGAGAAACTGCAAGTTGCTTCTGGTGTGAGAGAATTGGCCACCTGCAAGGACGTTGCCCAGGGGACACCCAGATGTTTTTACCATCCTGTGGGAGGCTTCTCTCATGTCCCCACATGAGAAACTGGAGCTGACAGATGGGAGCTCACCCGGCTCCCTGGATTCGAACCGATGATCTTTATACCAGCAGTCCTGCCGACACAAGGGTTTAACCCATTACGCCAGGGGTGCCCACACTTTTTCAGCATACGAGCTACTTATAATAAAACCAAGTCAGAAAGATCTACCGAGAGAGAAGCAGGCGGAGCAGGGGGAGGGGGCGGGGCTTGGCCTGGCCTGGCTCCGCCCCTGTCTGGCTTTAGCTCTACCACAGCTTCTCCAGGCTTGAGGAGGGTAGTGCCAAGCCAGTGGTGGCATAACTAGCCACTACTGGCTTGGCACTACCCTCCTCTAGCCTGGAGAAGCTGTGGTAGCGCTTAAGCCGGGGGAGGAGGCGGGGCTTGGCGCCGCATGGCTCTGCCCCCTCCCCCCTCTGGCTTTAGCGCTACCACAGCTTCTCCAGGCATAACTAGCCACTACTGGCTTGGTATTACCCTCCTCAAGCCTTGAGAAGCTGTGGTAGCGCTGAAGCTGGGGAGGGGGCGGGGCTTGGCACGGCTCCGCCCCCTCTAGAAGTGCCCCATCCAGCTGGGATCGACCTCCTTTGGTCCTGGGATTGACCAGTCTATTGCGATTGACTTCCTGGGTACCCCTGCATTACGCCGCTGGAAGCTCCTGCTGACTGGGAATGATAGGAGATGCAGGCCAATAACAACAGAGGAGCTGCACTGGCAGATAGCATGCTTAGCAAGATGCTTCAATCTGAACCATGCCAAACAGGGAAATGCCTTGTGTCCACATACATTTGCATGACGTAATCCTTGATTTTAAGCAGAGGGTTCTTTAAGTGTTTTCATGTGCCATTTGTCTAAAACACCTCCTCCCAAATACTGCTGGATCCACCACCTTCCCTCAAACGGCTTGTGTGCTGCCCTAGCACTGAGTCACCAGGGCCTATAAAATATAATGAAGCCTGCAAAACGTGTTGGCATTTTCACTTTTTAGTTATGAATACCCCATGCTGCATAATTCTTTTTAAAAAAAACTTTGTCAGCATCTCTTTCCTTTAATGTGTTTAGGAGCAGGGGGGAAAATACGCTGCAACCTTTCATTCCTGTCCCACCGGCTGAGCCCTGGGGAGGAAAGGAGGCCATTGAAGTTGATGCCTCTCTCGTTGGAGGGGATTAGCAATGGGCCCAGGAGGAGCACTTCTGCTCCTTTGTGCAGTTCAGCAGCCCTCCGGCCTCAGTGCTGGGCTAAGCGTTTTCTGGAGTGATGTGCTGTGAAAGCTTTGCTTACCTGTAGCCGCCTTACCTATCCCCCACAAAGCTGCCAATTCCGACGATGGCTTCCAGGTTTCTTGACACCAGGATCCTACCCAGGAGTGGCCAAACAAAGGCAGCTCTCGCTTCAAAGCAGAGCCCACTTGTGCCCAAATCAGAGAAGGCACCCAGTACAGAAAAAGGAACATCTTGCAAGGGATGGAAGGAAAGAAAAAGAGGGCCAGGGTCTGCCTAAAAGCTCCGTACAAACAATCATTATTTTGGGTTGTTGTGTGTTTTCTGGGCTGTATGGCCATGTTCCAGAAGCATTCTCTCCTGATGTTTCACCTGCATCTATGGCAGGCAACCTCAGAGCTTGTGAGGTCTGTTGGAAATTAGGAAAATGGCGCAGCTGGCTAAGCGTCAGCTGCATAAGATCTCTCACCTGTAGGTCATGAGTTCGAGGCCTGCCCGGGTCGGGGTGGGTGCCCGACCTTAAGTGTAGCCTGCTGTCGACCTTTGCAGCCCTAAAGACAGTTTATCTGTCAAGTAGGAAATAAAGATACATTAAGTGGGGAGGTGAATTTTGACTGATTTATGAGGCCATAAAGAACTCCAGGAATCGCTGAAGGAATGCGGAAGAACAACAAGGGAAGCTGGAAAACGCTGAGAGAGAGGAGGAGTGCATCAGCTCCCCCTGGTGGCCAGAAGTTTGCCTCTTTGTTCGTCTATGTTCGTCAATATATGTATATGTTGAACTGCAGGGATTGTCTGCAAAGTATATGTACTGTAATCCGCTCCGAGTCCCCTTTGGGGTGAGAAGAGCAGAATATAAATGAAATAAATAAATAGGGTTATATATTTTTGGAAACAAGGAAAACCCAATTTTCCCATTTTCCAATAGACCTCACAACCTCTGAGGATGCCCGCCATAGATGCAGGCAAAATGTCAGGAGAGTATGCTTCTGGAACATGGCCATACAGCTCGGAAAACATACAACAATACTATTACTCTTTTTATATATATGAAGAAAGGAAAAAGAACCCACATCCCTCCCCTCGGGGCCAAGGGCTTGGAACAAGCCCCGAAGGACTCCCGTCAGTACAGGAAAAGAAACAGGCAACAATGTTTTGAAAGCCCCAGGCGGATGTAATTACTGAAATAGCAATTGGGAGAAACGCTGCCGCTGGGGCTGCCATTCCTAACTATTCACAGGGTCTGAGATGCTTTTCATGTCGAACAAGGAGGGCAGGCAAGGAAGTAAAGGGGAATGGGCCCTGCAGCCAAAGGTTTGCATGATAATATTGCTGGGTTTCCCATTAACACTGGGAAAGCTGTTATCAAAGGCTTTCATAGCTGGAATCACTAGTTTGCTGTGAGTTTTCCAGGCTGTATGGCCATGTTCCAGAAGCATTCTCTCCTGACATTTCACCTGCATCTATGGCAGGCATCCTCAGAGGTTGTGAGGTCTGTTGAAAACTAGGCAAGTGAGGTTTATATATCTGTGTAAAGTCCAAAGTGGGAGAAAGAACCGTTGTCTGTTAATGTAGCAATTGACCATCTTGATTAGCATTGCAGATACAAGGACTGGCTGCTTATTGTCTGGGGAATCCTTTGTTGGGAGGTGTTAGCTGGCCCTGATTGTTTTCTGTCTGGGATTCTTCTGTATTTTGAGTGTTCTTTATTTACTGTCCTTATTTTAGAGGTTTTTTTTAAAATACTGGTAGCCAGATTTTGTTCATTTTCATGGTTTCCTCCTTTCTGTTGAAATTGTCCACATGCTTCTGGGTTTCAGTGGCTTCTCTATGTCGTCTGACATGGTGGTTGTTAGAGTCCAGCATTTCCGTGTTCTCAAATAATATGCTGTGTCCAGGTTGGTTCATCAGGTGCTCTGCTGTGTTGCCTTCCCTGGCTGAATTAGTCTGCAGTGCCTTTCATGTTCCTTGATTCATGTTTGGGCAATGCTGTTGCGTTTGGTGGTCCTTATGTAGATCTGTCCACAGCTGCATGGTATATGGTAGACTCCTGCAGAGGTGAGAGGATCCCTCTTGTCCTTTGCTTAATGTAGGATTTGTTGAATTTTCTTGATGGGTCTGTAGATAGCTTGTTGTCTGTGTTTCTTCATCAGCTTCCCTATGTGGTCAGTGGTTCCCTTGATGTATGGCAAGAACACTTTTCCACTGGGTGGATCTTTGTCTTTACTCTTGTGGCTTGTTCTGGCCACGAGAGTAAAGACAAAGAACAAGCTCTTTCTTTGCCTCTCAGAATAGACAAGTGTCTAGAGGCAGAAATAATCCGACACTGTATTGGGGTGTATTTGTGGAAGGGAGGGCACAAAATAAAGGCGCTGCTGCCAAGTAAGGATTATGCTGCAACAAAAAAAGTATCTAGATCAGTGTTTCCCAACCAGTGTGCCGTGAGCGATCATCAGGTGTGCCGTGGGAAATTGGAGATAGAAGAGAGAGAGAGAGGGAGAGCTCTCCTGTCGTATCGGGAAGCCCTAGCTGGGGCTCGATCCCTTGCCTGAGTCCCGTAAACACAGCCTCCTTTTGGGAAGCCTTGTGCCGCCAGACTCACCACTTGCCTTCTTGGGCTTCCTCCTCCCCTCCGCTCCTTCCTCGGCCTCGGAAGGGTTTGAGCTGAAAGGCAGGGACTGCATCAGGCGGAAAGAGCCGTGCGGAGAGAGAGAAGATCCTGGGATGGGACTTCCCCGGGTCCCCTGGCTGCCTGGGGGCGGATCTACACCATACCATTCATGCAGTGAGGCACCCCTTGGTCTTCCAGGGCTCAAGGCTGGGGAATCCCGGGATTTGTAGTTTGGGGAGGCTCAGGATGGTGTCAAACTACCACTCCTGTGATTCCCTCACACTCAGCCAAGGCGGGTCAAGGGGCGTTCGGGACACAGGGTTGAGGCACCTTTAAGCAGGGGCCAAAAACTAACGGGTTTTGCTCACTTAAGGCAGGTGTGGGCCAACTTGGGCCCTCCCTCCAGGTGTTTTGGCCTACAACTCCCACCATCCTCCCTTTCTGTGTAGGCTATATGTGTTGTGTGTGTATATGCATATATGTACTGTGTATATACATATTAACTATATGTATTACTGTGTTAGAGTGTAATTTTGTGTCATTTGGTTGGTGGTGTGCCCCAGGATTTTGTAAATGTAAAAAATGTGCTGCGGCTCAAAAAAGGTTGAAAAACACTGCTCTAGATTATGAACACAGATACTAACCTGCCCATTTTCTGAAACCAATTCTCTGTGCTTTGTCTAGGCAAAAGACCAGCTTAACAATGCCTTGCAGCTCAACCGCCATGACCTGACATACATGATGCTGGGGAAAATCCACTTGTTGGAGGGGAATAAGGAGGAAGCCATTGAAGTCTACAAGAAAGCAGTCGAGTAAGACCCTTTCTTTTTCTGAGAAGGGAAGAGATCTTGTGTGCAGCAATTGAGCCCATTGTACAGAGCTGGAAAGCCCTGGGAAAACCTCTCTGGCAGCTCTGCAGCCACCTTGGGTGTTGTTTGTTTTATTCCATTTACAGTATGTCTTGCATTTCTCCCACTATGGGACTCATGGCAGTATCATTAATTGATTAAACGTTACAGTACAAAAGTTGACAAAAATAATTTAAAAGGCAGCATGTACTATTAAAACCAGATTCAGGCCTGACTAACTAATATCTTGACCTGCTAGTAGAAATAGGCCAGGGAGGGGCAATGGAATATTTCAGAAATGAATTTATTTCTAACTTTCAGATGGCCCCTTGCCTGGGGCAAAATACTTTACATTATATTCTGCCCAAATAGACTGGCAAAACATGTGATGAATCCACGTGGCCAGGACCAATCCATCTGCTTAATGGGATGGATGCTGCTTTGGGATTACTGTCAAAAGGCAGCCACCTGTACATTTTTTTCAGTATGGCATTCCCCTTTTGGAGTTACAGTTGTCTTTCCTTCTTTATACCACAACATAATGTCTTGGCCAAATGAATGCATTCCCTTATAATGCTGCTTTGTATGTACATTTGTACTGGGAGTCTTTATGTACTAGTGAACAAACCCAGAGGGCGATTCTCCCCAATGCTTCCTCTTCACCCTGGAAAGAAGCAAGGAGCGGAGTGCCATCAGCAGGCTTCCGTCCTGGGCCCGGTCCTGTTCAGGATCTTTATTAATGACTTAGATCAGGCCTGAGCAAACTTTGGCCCTCCAGGTGTTTTGGACTCCAACTCTCACAATTCCTAACAGCCGGTAGGCTGTTAGGAATTGTGGGAGTTGGAGTCCAAACACCTGGAGGGCCAAAGTTTGCCCAGGCCTGAGTTAGATGAAAGGTTAGAAGGCATGATCATCGAGTTTGCAGACAATACCAAATTGGGAGGGAGAGCAAATACTCCAGAAGACAGGAGCAGAATTCAAAACGATCTTAACAGACTAGAGTGATGATTGGCCAAAACTAACAAAATGAAGTTCAATGGGGACAAATGCAAGATACTCCACTTAGGCAGAAAAAATGAAGCGCAAAGATACAGAATGGGGGATGATGCCTGGCTCGACAGCAGAGCTTGTGAAAAAGAACTTGGGGTCCTCATGGACAACAAGTTAAACATGAGCCAACAATGTCATGAGGCAGCTAAAAAAAAGCCAATGGGATTTTGGCCTGCATCAATAGGAGTCTAGTGTCTAGATCAGGGCTGTCCAACTTCTACCGGCCCAGGGGCCTGAATTCCAGTCACTGATGACCTGGGGGGCCGTAGGGTCTGCCCCTGCCCTGGCTCTGCCCCCTCCCTGGCTCCGCCCCCGCCCCTGCCCCTGCATGCATACAGTCAAATATAATCTTTTACTGAGATAAAATGCAGGGATAAGATATTAAATTATTTTAATATCTTTTAATTTAATTTAATATCTTTTAATTTAATATTAAATATATTTAATTCCATCCTCCCCTCCCCCCTTAATGTATCCCATCTCCCCTTATTTCATCTTTAAATATATTTAATTTTATATTTAATACATGAGGGGAGATGGGGGAGGGAATGAGGAGCCCCTGAGGAGCCCCCTGCTTCGGCCTACCTTTTCCAAACGCGCAGGATCCAGGAGTACCCGGACGACGAGAGAGGCGATGACCGACTGAGTTGAAGAAGGTCCTAATCGTGTCTGTGGGCCTCAGCGATACAGTAGTAGAGTAGCCGAAGAGTATCACGAGAATACGCAATCCACACGGGATTTCGCTGTCAACGCCGGCGTGATCTCGCGTTGACAGTGAAATCCCGTGTGGATTGCGTATACTCACGATACTTGCTCCGAACCCGGAAGTAGGTTTTTTTTAATTTTTATTATTTATTTTATTTTTCAATTTTTATTTTTTATTAAAAAGCTTAGGGGGCCGGAGGGAAGGGGCTGGGGGGCCTTATACGGCCCCCGGGCCGCCAGTTGGGCAGCCCTGGTCTAGATCTAAGGATGTCATGCTACTCCTCTCTTAAGCCTTGGTCAAACCACTCCTGGAATCACACTGTGTCCAATTCTGGGCACCACAATTGAAGGGAGATGTTGGCAAGCCGGAAGGTGTCCAGAAGAGGTTAACTAAAATTATCAAGGGAACAAGCCCTATGAGCAGTGGCTTAAAGAGCTGGGCATGTTTAGCCTGCAGAAGAGAAGACTGAGAGGAGACATGATGAGTGCCATGTATCAAGTTGTGAGGGGAAGTCATAGGGAGGAGGGAGCAAGCTTGTTTTCTGCTGCCCTGGAGAGTAGGACGCGGAACAATTACTTCAAACGACAGGAAAGCAGATTCCACCTGAACATTAGGAAGAACTTCCTGACTGTGAGAACTGTTGAGCAGTGGAACTCTCTGCCCCAGAGTGTGGTGGAGGCTCCTTCTTTGGAGGCCTTTAAGCAGAGCCTGGATGGCCATCTGTCAGGGGTGCTTTGAATGCGATTTTCCTGCTTCTTGACAGAAGGGGGTTGGACTGGATGGCCCACGAGGTCCAACTCTGATTCATATGTATATATTGCAGGTTCTCTCCAGAAAACACAGAGCTGCTTACCACTTTGGGCTTGCTGTACCTGGAGGTAGGGGAGTCGATTCATTGCTTTGCTCTTGAGTGTGGTCCGGCGTCTGTGTGTGACATTTCGCTATTCGAAGTTCAAATCCCATATCTAAAATCCCATCAGGCGAAATGGAGCTGACCCTTTTCTGTAAATTGTTTTAAGCCGTTGAGGGAAGAAACTTTACCCTGTACTCGTGAGCCTGGTCTAGAGAGTCAAAAGCTTATGCCAGGGCTGCCCAGGAAGTCGATCCCGGGACGGAAGGTGGTCAATCGCAGCCAGATGGAGCGCTTCTCAGAGGGGGCGGAGCCAGGCCATGCCAAGCCCCACCCCTTCCCCCGGCTTTGGCACTCCCAGCAGCTGTTCCAGGTTTGAGGAGGGCAGGGCCAAGCCAGCCTTGTGCTAGCTATGCCACCACTGGCTTGGCATTGCCATCCTCAAGCCTGGAGGAGCTGCTGGGAGCTCCAAAGCCAGAGGGGAGGGGAGGGGGCGGGGCTTGGTGCCGCATGGCTCCGCCCCTCTGGCCAAGCCCCTGCCCCACACCCTCCCCTCTCCAGCCTTGAGGAGGTAGGTAGATCTTTCTGACTTGGTTTTAATATAAGTAGCTCGTATGCTGAAAAAGTGTGGGCACCCCTGGCCTATGCCCTTGTTATTTTCTCTCTCTTCCAGGTGTAATAAATACTTGGCTTTGAAAGGTGACAGAATTGCAGAACTATTAAATGACAAAGCCTGAGTTGAGGGACTGGGGTGGGGGGGTGGGGTGGGGGGGAGGAGTATCAGAAATAACTTGAAAGAGATCACATCCTGATCCTGACCTCTCAGAAGCCTGGCGCTTCAAAGCCCCTGCGGCACCCTTTTCTCCCAAATTAGCGCTCAGCTCCGTGCTACTTTGAGAGAGACAATGATCTTAGCATAGAAGTGATCTCAAGAACCTTGGAGCCACACAGGGGCTGACTGATCAAAAGCAAGAGGGGCATCTTATAATACAGTAATTTCTGAAGAATTTGGCCGCAGGAAGGCTTTGGTCTTTTTGAACTTGGTTCTGAGATGGCTTGGAGGGAGAGGTGACCCTATCATACTCTTAGCTCTTTCACTGGCTTGCGGCAGATGGAAGGAGCATCAAATTAATTCCATTTTCAGCGCAGCCCACGTATTGTTGGCTGGGTTTTGTTTGTATCGGAGAGTGGGTTTCTGAATTGGGTGTGTGTTTGTGGGTAAACCTTCTGGACATTCGAGAATTTGCACCTTTAAGCAAAAGTGTATGAGGAGCGTTGTGTAGTGTATCTTAGAGCAGTGTTTCCCAACCGCTGTGACGCGGCACAGTAGTGTGCCGTGATGGACCTCCTGCTGTGCCACGAGAAAAGCTCTCTGCCCCCCTTCCTCCCCCCCCCCTCCTGCTGAACTCCTGCTGCTTGGGGGAGGAAGAGGAAGGGCCGGGCGGCGGCGAAGAAAAAGAAGAAGGGGCCGGGGCGCCGCCTGCTTTGGCCGTTTCCCCAGCCAGCCTCCAATCCGCCATGACTCTCGCCCCTCGCTCACTGAAGCCGCACGGAGGAGCCCCGCCCACTGAAGCCCGTCCACCGCTCATGCTCCTCCTCCTCCGTGCAGCTTCAGCTCTCCCACAGCTTCTCCAACCTTGAGGGGGCAGTGCCAAGTCAGCATTGTGTTGGCTCTGCCACCACTGGCCTGGCATTGCCCCCTCAAGGCTGGAGAAGCTGTGGGAGAGCTGAAGCTGGGGGAGGGGCAGGGCATGGTGCGGCCCGGCTCCTCCCCCGGCTTCAGCACTCCCAGCAGCTGTTCCCAGCAGGCCACTATCCCCCAGCCGTTCTTTACTGTGTTAGAGTGTCATTTTGTGCCATTTTGGTTGGTGGTGTGCCCCCGGATTTTTTTAATGTTAAAAGTGTGCCGCGGCTCAATAAAGGTTGGGAAATACTGTCTTAGAGGACTGTGGTTCAGGGTGACGCAGGAAACAATGTCTCCCGTGGGTTGCTGTGAGTTTTCCGGGCTGTATGGCCATGTTTCAGAAGCATTGTCTCCTGACGTTTCACCCACATCTATGGCAGGTATCCTCAGAGGTTGTGAGGTATATTGGAAACTAAGCAAGGGAGGTTTATATATCTGTGGAAGGTCCAGGGAGGGAGAAAGAACTCTTGTCTGTTGGAGGGAAGTGTGAATCTTGAATAAATCATCTTGATTAGCATTGCAAAGCCTTTCAGCTTCAAGGCCTGGCTGATTCTTGCCTGGGGGATGAACCCACCTGGACACAGCATATTATTTGGGAACACAGAAATGCTGGGCCACTCTAACAACCACCATGTGAGACTACACAGAGAAGCCATTGAAATCCACAAGCGTGTGGACAGTGTCAACAAAAAGGGGGAAACCATGAAATCAGACAAAATCTGGCTACCAGTATTAAAGAAAAACTCTAAAATCAGGACAGTAAAAAAAGAACAACACTCTCAAAACAAGGGAATTTCAGACAGGAAATAATCAGGGCCCGCTAACACCTCCCAACAAAGGATTCCCCTAGGCAGGAATCAGCCAGGTGTTGAAGCTGCAAGGCTTTGCAAAGCTAATCAAGGTGATTTATTGCAACATTCACACTTGCCTCCAACAGACAAATAGCCTCAGGCCCTCAGGTCTAGACAGAAATAGAGCCGAAGAAAGGAAGGAGGGAGAGAAGAGGTCACAGAGGAAGAGGAGGAAAGCCCTTCATTCATTCCTTCACTTATACTTCCTTCACTGATTCTTTTCTCCTTCCCTGGAAACGCGCGCGCAGCAGAGACAAAGGGAGAGGGGAAGCACTCCCTGCCTGCCCGATAGGGAGTGCTTTGCTTACAGGCTTCTGCGCAAGGGAGCTACTGGGCATGCGCGGAGGTTTTCGCGCATGTGCAGTTGCTCCAGCGCTCAACTTCAGCTCCAGAGCAACTGCGGCTGCGTGAAAACCTCCGCGTGCCCAGAAGCGGCCGGAGCACACAAAGCCGGGTCAAAAGCAGGCAGCTGCAGCACTGTCTGAGGAACATCGGCAGGGCCAGGATGGCGCCCCATGCGGCCAGGATAGCGCCCCCTTCCCAGATGGCGCCCTAGGCATCCGCCTACTTGGCCTATCTTGTAGGACCGCCCCTGCAGACAAGAGTTCTTTCTCCCACCCTGGACATTATTCCACAGATATATAAACCTAAGTTGCCTAGTTTCCAACAGACTTCACAACCTCTGAGGACGTCTGCCATAGATGTGGGCGAAATGTCAGGAGATAATGCTTCTGGATCATGGCCATACAGCCCAGAAAACTCACAGCAACCCAGCGATTCTCGCCATGAAAGTCTTTGACAACACAATGGCTCCCTTTCTCAGGGCCCTTCCACAAAGCCATATAACCCAGAATATGAAGGCAGAAAATCCCACAATATCTGCTTTGAACTGGGTTATCTTGAGTCCACGTTGTCATATATTCCAGTTCAAAACAGGTAACGTGGGGTTTTATTCAGCTGTGTGGAAGGGGCCTTAGTGGGGAATCCTCTGCAGGGCGATAAAGTTGTGAGCCCAAGTTCCACTCACTCACTTCAGAGCCCTTTGAGAAGAAAGGCAAAGAGTCACCAGGGCAAAGAAAGTGAAAATACGGCCAGCTCATGCAACGATGTCTTCTGCTGATCCTCAGCAAATGTGAAATGTGTATAGCTCACATTCTAGTTCTGCTTTTATGAAAACCAGAGGGACCAGCGAGTCACTGCTGCCAGGTGGCTGTAATCTTTGATGCTGCGGAGCGTTTGGAAACATTAGTAGCCCTGCTATCAGGGGAACTGTAGGAGCTGTAGTCCAAGTACTTACATTTCCCGAGCTGCACTCGCAGGAGCATATCATGGGAAACGGCTCTTTTTTCATATAATGTGATAAATTTGTTGTACATTGTTTTTCTCTTGATCCCTTCTTTTGGTCTTTGCTTAGCGCGAGGATTATCAGAAAGCCTTTGAGCATCTTGGGAACGCGCTCACATATGATCCCAGCAACTATAAGGTACTTTGAAGAACATTGCATTGTTAATTGAAAGAGAGAGAGAGACAAAAAAATCTGCTAACCTGAGCTGTTTGAAAGTCAGTAAAATATGACTCCTGAATGTGCAGGGGATGCATAACTGAAAACTAATAGTAAATCCTACTGAAATGCTGGACTTCTGCCCCAAGAATGCCATAGTCATGTTGCGGACCCTTTAAAATGCCTAGATAGGACGTATTTTGTTCGATGTGGCTAAATGTTTATGTTTGGAAATGGCAATCAAAATAAACAATGATAACCTGTTAGAAAGTAGTGAAATATTATAAATTCCTTATATTTTTGGAAATAGCAACCTTCCAAGCCTCCACTAACTGTTTGTAAATGTGTATAACTGTTAACCTATATTGTATGTACACGTTGGTTTGCCAGTTTGATGGCACCTCTTTGGTGTGGGAAGTTGTTTGTATTCAGTTTTGCATCAGACCTCAGTGGAGGTGGATGCATGTTGCTGTTTGGATGATTTGTGGACTTCAGTGAGACAGCTATACTAAAAGACAGCTCTAAACGGTTCTGGCCCAACTTACTTGTCCGAATACATCTCTCTCTATGAACCATCAAGATGCTTAAGATCATCCGGAGAGGCCCTGCTCTCAGCCCTGCCTGCTTCGCAGGTGCGCCTGGCGGGGACGAGAGACAGGGCCTTCTCAGTGGTGGCTCCTCAGCTTTGGAACTCCCTTCCTAGTGACATCAGATCAACCCAAGAAGACTCACAGGAAGACAAAACAGAAGACAGGGCCATATATCAGTGGTGGCCAATACAGATATTCCTCAGCTTTGGAACACCCTGTAAAGAATGAGAATAGAAAATATAGAAAAATGTTTATGATAATGCCTAGATTATTATTTGATGTTTCTTTTCAATAAAAAATATTTGATATAAAAAAAATAAAAATCAGATCAGCCCCCTCCCTCCTGACATTTCGAAAGAAAGTCAAGACTTGGCTGTTCGAGCAAGCATTCGCAGACGAACTTTAATTAATCGAGATCAAAGGATTAGTATGATGACGAAACTGAAACCGATTTTAAGATTGTGGAGCTGAGATTTGTATTTTGTAGTTTTAATTGTTAATTTATATGGTTTTATATGATTGTTTTTATCTTATTATGATGTGTTATATGTGGGCACTTGCTGCCGCTTGTTCACCGCCTCGAGTCGCCTTCGGGCTGAGAGGGGCGGTATAGAAGCATGGCAAATAAATAATAAAATAAATAAAGACATTGGACTATGGACTAATATGCTGAATATATACAAGAGGTTTGTTAGTAAACCTGCAATGTTAATTTTCAAAGAAGACTTTGTTTTGTCTCTTGAGTGCGTGTTTTGTATAAAAGGTTTTAAGGGAGTGTATATCTTTTGGGCATTTACAACTGCAAAACGAAATAAGATCGACTCCATCTCTCCTCGCTTTTAGAAAAAAGATAAAGTTGTGGTTCTGCGACCAGGCCTTTGGGCAGCAGATGTAAATTGTACCTTTGGATTTGACTGGATTGACAATGTGTTCCGCTTGATGGCTTTAATTAATTAATTATTGTTGTATGTAGTGGTTTTTAATGTAATGTTTTTTTAATGTTTTAAATGCTTTTTAATGATGTTGATTATATAGTATATTTTTAAATTGTATTGTGGTGGTGCGGCCTGTAGTGCTAAAAATGTAAGCCGTGCTGAGTCCCCCTGCGGGGGTGAGAAGCTACGGGGTACAAATACCATAAATAAATATTAAATAAATACAGCTTTGAAGAAACAACCATCTTCTGATAATCCAATATATTTTTGTAGTGGCAGGTCTTTATCCTTGGCAGTTTAAAGACATGGTTCTTCAGTTTAACTGCTGAGTTACCCGTGTGCCATTACACACTTGTGAATATCACTTGTTCAAAGAGTTGACTTGTAACTAAGATCTAAGACTTTGGATGGAACATTGTTTTAATGGTGATGAATGTACATGATGTTTTTAATATTAACTGTATTTTAATGTATTTAATTCTAGGTGTATTTTAATGTATTTTAATTTTAACTGTTGTTTACTATGTATTGTGTGGCATCGAATTGTTGCCGTCTGTTAGGCCGCACTGAGTCCCCCCTCGGGGGTTGAGAAGTAGCGGGGTATAAACACTGGAAATAAATAAATAAATAACAAGGTTATGCTTTTCTTGACTAGTGCTTTTCAAAAGGTGGTCTCTATGTTCATGGAGATTCACATTTGCCAAACAGATGTGACATCATTTTTACCTTTTCAATAAAGTTATGGTGCACTTATTTCCAATAGGTTATGGAATTTCCAATATATATCACCTTGTGCTTCTTTGAGATGTCTCCAACTTGAAAAGGTTCTTCGACCGCTAAAAAACATTTTTCCATTTGGGGTTTTGAAAATGTATTTACCTTGTATTTACTTTATTGCAGGTAGCAAACCAGCTAAACGTGAATTGTTTATTTGTCCTTAAAGGCCATCTTGGCAGCCGGTAGCATGATGCAGACGCATGGGGACTTCGATGTGGCTCTCACCAAGTACCGGGTGGTGGCTTGTGCGGTGCCCGAAAGCCCCCCGCTCTGGAACAACATCGGAATGTGTTTCTTTGGTAAAAAGAAATATGTTGCGGTACGTGTGCGCTTGATGTCCTTTACCTGTTCCTCACATCTTTTTGACCAGGAATGATCATTTTGGGCTTATTTGTTCTTCTTCCCAACCCACTCCTTTTCCCAGGCCCCTCTGGCATAGAGAGAGGGGGTTCTGCACCACTGTTTTTCGGAAGGTGTGCCGCAGTAACATCCTGAGCTCCATTCCTGAGGCAACAATCTTAGGCTGGCCTCTCTTTGCCTGAGCAGAGCTCTGTTTTCTTGCAGGCTATCAGCTGCCTGAAACGGGCCAACTACCTCGCTCCCTTTGACTGGAAGATCCTCTACAACCTTGGGCTGGTCCACCTGACTATGCAGCAATTCGCCTCCGCTTTCCACTTTGTCAGTGCGGCCGTCCACCTCCAGCCAAAGTTGGCAGAACTCTACATGTTGTTAGCAGGTACGCTAACACTTTGGCCTAGTGACTGCCATGAAGACAGGGCTAGTAATAATTGGCAGCAAAGGTTCCCTCCCTTGCTGAGATAACCAGAATTGATTATGTAAAAATTTAGGCATGTAGAGTTCTTGATATTAAGGATACAGCTCCTCCCTAGAAGAATCCATACAAGTTATTATTCTCGGCATTACTTCGCGAACGAAGATTCAGGAAGGACTCATCCCACGCTTTTTACAAGTGCGTTGTTGACTAACACGGCCAATCTGAGATAGGCAAGTTCGGTTGCAGAAAGCACAGCAGAAAGTCTCCTTGGGTGATGTTGTTTCCAAGTTGCGGTTCCTTCTGTGTTGCCGTTTCTCTTCAAGACCCATTCGGCGTGTCTTTTCGAAAGAAGCCGCAGCATTGTGGATAGTGTATCTCCATGCCTCCCGATGTGAGGCCAGGGTTTACCATTGTTGGTGATTAATCTGGCCGAGCCTGAGATGTTGTTTCAGGGAGTCCTTATATCTCTTTTTGGGGGCGCCTCTCTTGCGCCGACCCGTGGCGAGTTCACCATAGAGTAGTATCTTTGGGAGGCGGTGGTCCTCCATCCTATGGACGTGTCCTGCCCAGCGCAGCTGTGTTCTCAATAGCATGGCCTCAACGCTGGTGATCCTTGCTTGCTCAAGGACAGCAACATTAGTCACATAGTCAGTCCAGTGTATATTTAGAATTGTGCGAAGACAGCGCTGATGAAAGCGTTCAAGGAGTTGTAGGTGTTGGCGATAGGTGACCCATGTTTCAGACCCATAGAGGAGAATAGACAGTACAATAGCTCTGTACACACTGATTTTGGTGCTTTGCCTCAGGTGCTTGTTGCTCCAGACTCTTTTGTGAAGCCTTCCAAATGCACTATATGCCTTTGCTAATCTGTAATCTATCTCTTTATCAATCTTGGCGTCTGAAGAGATGATGCTTCCCAGGTAAATGAACTGCTGAACGGACTTAAGCACAGATGTGCCTATGCTGACGTGGGGATGATGGTGTTCTTCCTGTGCTGCGGGCTGGTAAAGAACTTCCGTTTTCTTCAGGCTGACTTCCAGCCCAAACAGCTCTGCAGCTGATGCAAAGCAAGATGTGAGGCGCTGCAGGGCTGCTTCTGAATGGGCTTCAAGGGCAGCATCGTCAGCAAAAGGCAGCTCACGGACTAGATAGTTTAGAGTCTTAGTGCGAGCCCTCAGATGGCCTAAGTTGAACAAGCTACCATCAGTACAATAGCATATATATGCCATCTTTTTCTTCGAGGTCTGCCGTAGCCCTTTGGAGCATCATGCTCCAAATTTATTATTACTATTTTATAGATTATGTATTTGTATCTGTGACTTGAAGGCAGCTCTAGCTTCCGATAAAATGAACATGAATGGAGTCCCTTCTAGCCAGATCTCGGCTTCCTATCTTGATTGGCAGACTTATTCAAGTTATATCATTAGTCCATATAACCCAATAAGATCTGCTTGGCCGGTTGGATGGCCATCTCTAGGGAGTGCTTTACTTGTGCCTACTTGCATGGCAGGAGGTTGGATTGGATGGCCCTTGGGGGTCTCTTCCGACTGTGTGATCCCATGATTCTGTGGCTCTCAATCTTCACCCAAGGAGAAGTTTTGGACTTCAAACACAGAACCCTGAACCATTGGCTATGCTATGTGTGGCTTCTAGCAGTTAAAATCCAGACATTTGGTGTGTCAAAGATTGAGAACTTCAGGATCTACTCTACTAGACAGTAGGTCTCTAATATCTCAGGTTAAGCATCTTTCCCATCGCCCACTGGCCTGATAATTCAATAGGAGATGGCAGTGATTCAACCTGGGACCTTCTGCCAGAAACACCTATGTTCTGCCACTGCTGTTTCCTACTTTTGAGCATATCTTTTATCTCAAGGAGGGCTTTGTATTCCTATCAGAGCTCCGCTTTACTGCATTGTAGCGCCTTAGAAGCAAACCTGTGAGATGAGGCTTTCAATTATGCGTTTCTTCACAAAGCCAAAGGAAATGACTACCATTCTTCCTTTTCTAATGCAGTTGCTTTGACCAATCTTGAAGATGCCGAGAATGCCAAACTAGCCTATCAAAAAGCTTCAGCGCTGGACACGTAAGTTTTTGAGAGGGTTGTTCTTTATTTGAGGTGTTGCAAGGAACAGTCCTTTGTAACCTCACACTGAACTTGTAATGCCTGTGTATTCGTCTAGGATTATACCAGTGTAAGATGAGTGGCGCAGTGGGTTAAACCGCTGAGCTGCTGAACATGCTGACTGAAAGCTCACAGGTTTGAATCTGGGGAGCGGCATGAGCTCCCGCCGTTAGCCCCAGGTTCTGCCAACCTAGAAGTTTGAAAACATTCAAATGTGAGTAGATCAATGGGTACCGCTCTGGCAAGAAGGTAATGGCACTCCATGCAGTCATGACCTTGGAGGTGTCTATGGACAATGCCGGCTCTTTGGCTTATAAATGGAGATGAGCACCAACCCCCAGAGTCGGACACGACTGGACTTAATGTCAGGGGAAAACCTTCACCTTTACCTTTAAGATGAGAAATAGGATAGTACTTTTCACATATATTTTACTTGAATGACAGTGTATGATTTACACATGCTTGGAACAGGACATGCAAAACTGTCAGAAGCTGGCTGTTTGCAATGTCCAGGATTCTGCCGAAGTCAGCATGCTTTTCCCTCGATAGTAAAATATTCCCAGGCTATACTTCAGTACTTCATGTGCCTTTAATGCAAGGAGTGTGGCATGAGTTTCAAAACCAGCTAGAAATTGAGGTTGGAAAAAAGCAAGTGTTGAAAGATAGAAAGTGGTAAATTACAACATAGGAACCAAGACTTGTTTATGAAGCAGTCAAATTCTTGCCTTGCAACCACAGAGGTCGTTTTACTATCCTCCTGATGCAAGCTGCTAAGCTCCAATGGCATTGCATGATGTCTGTCACTTCACAACGTGAGGATGCAGCCTGTGGTGCTGGACCCAGTGCATCCAAGATGCTCATAGAAAGCAACTCTTTCACTGAGAAAAGCACCCTCTAGCTTTGGAGATAAATTTTAAATGGGGAAATGTTATCATCTGCAGAAAGCCTCTGATTTTAGAGATTATCTGGAAGATACTTGGCAGATTACACTTTATGTAGCTTCTCTGCCAGCTCTCCACGTGTGCATGGTCTTTCATCTATTTTAAACATTGAGCATTATTTATTTTGTATGCCAAGTTGCATTCAGTCCTAAATGAGTGGGATTTGGGTTTCTTGTTTGCAGAATCCTAATTATAATAGGCTAAGTTCCAAGGCAGCTCTGCAGTGAGGTCTCACATGTGTTCCATGCCACAGTGTTTGGTGGCAACTTGAACTTGTAAATTCACTTCTCTTGAGACCAGCGCTATGTATATTGGCTTGATCCTATTGATTTGTATTTTCTGCCTCTGGGATTTCAGGTGCAACCCTCTGATAAATCTCAACTATGCCATCCTCCTCTGCAACCAAGGGGACAAGAAGGAGGCCATTCTCCAGTACTATGAGATGAAAAAAAAGGTCCAGGCGTCAAAGGAGGGCACAGTAGAGTTTGATCCCGAGGTATGTTGATATGAAGGGCTGATCACACAGCTAGGTAGTAGTGTGTCTGGTTCAGCTTCATGTCTGGGGGCAACTCAGGTTCAATCAGAAAAGTGTTTCTTATGAGAGCAGTGATGTTCGTGCTGCTGGAGTTATGCCATGCCCTAGGCCTATAGATGAGTGACTGGGATTGCTGTAAAGGTCCTATGCCCAGGGGTTAACGGGTGCCTTCCTCTCAGGGAGAGAGTTACCATAAAGTCCAAGAACCAAGGCTTTTTGAAACAATTAACAATATTTATTTCTTCAAAGTCACAAAATGCAGGTGACTAGAAATTGGAAAATTACAGTCAATAGAGTCAGATGGCAAAAATTAGCTTACTCAGTCCCTTTTTGCTCAGTCCGTGGGCGATGGATGGTGATGCCTCTCCTTCTCTTCTCTGGTCAATAACCACGGATGGTTAAAGACCCCAGCTGCTGGATTCCTATAAAAGCAAAGGGCGAGTCCTTCCTATTTTGAATCCAGGGCTGGCCGAAGGCAACTGAAGTCCCACATCTTTCTCCAAACCTTCCAATATGCTTGATATAAGTCAGGGCTGTCCAACTTCAACTTCTACCGGCCCAGGGGCCTGAACATCCTTTAAAAACATAGTCACTGATGACCTGGGGGCCGTAGGGTCTGCCATCCATCCCTGCTGGCCCAGCCCTCCACCCTGGGGGCCCCCCCCCGGCTCCGCCCCCCCACCCCAGCGCCCTCTCCCCTTATTTTAATTTAATATTAAATATATTTAATTCCAACCTCCCCCTCCCCTTATTTTAATTTAATATTAAATATATTTAATTCCATCCTCCCATTTCCCCTTATTTTTATTTAATATTAAATATTAAATATATTTAATTCCATCCTCCCCTCTCCCCTTATTTTTATTTAATATTAAATATATTTAATTCCATCCTCCCATCTCCCTTTATTTTTATTTAATATTAAATATATTTAATTCCATCCTCCCATCTCCCCTTATTTTAATGTATCCCATCTCCCCTTATTTCATCTTTAAATATATTTAATTTTATATTTAATACATGAGGGGAGATGGGGGGAGGGAATGAGGAGCCCCCTGCTTCGGCCTACCTTTTCCAAACGCGCAGGATCCAGGAGTACCCGGACGACGAGAGAGGCGACGACCGACTGAGTCGAAGAAGGTCCTAATCGCGTCTGTGGGCCTCAGCGATCCAGTAGTAGAGTAGCCGAAGAGTATCGCGAGAATACGCAATCCACACGGGATTTCGCTGTCAACGCGAGATCACGCCGGCATTGACAGCGAAATCCCGTGTGGATTGCGTATTCTCGCGATACTTGCTCCGAACCCGGAAGTAGGGTTTTTTTTTAAAAAAACTAATTATTCATTTTATTTTTCTTTTTTTTTTAATTAAAAAGCTTAGGGGGCCGTAGGGAAGGGGCTGGGGGGCCGTACACAGCCCCCGGGCCGCCAGTTGGACAGCCCTGCTATAAGTGAATGGACTCCAGCAATTGTTATTTAAAGGGAAATGGCAGGTCAGGGCTGAAGCGCCTGAAGACTCAGCCACATGTCCCTGCAGCGTTGAAATCCCTGGTGATCACTGAACAAGCAGGGAGGTTTCCTCCTTTTTATAACCTTTAGAATTGGAGGGAAATCCTGAGACACTGATTGGCTGGGACTCTGGGGTGACTTTTGGAGGGAAAATACTGGGTGATGATTGGAGGAAGGAAACAGAGAGAATGAGCTCCTCCCAATCAGGGAAAAAACAACAACCCAGCCCCAAACCGCAAAGAGGCCTTGAAACCAAAAATGAGGCCTGTTAATCTAGCACAAGCACATTAAAGTAAGCATACACATTCAATATAAACAGGCCAAGCTTAGCGCAGGCCACAACAGGAGTCATCCTGAACTGGTGAAATGTGCTTGGAATTCTTCCTTTAGCCTTTAGGTGTTGCTCTGAATTGCTGGAACACCTACTCAGGTGATTGTTGTTGTCTTCTCTGAATGCCAAGAGTCGTGCTCTGAATCCCCCTTCACTTCTTTTGGAACCAGATAATTTTAGTAGTAAGGAAATGCTATAGAACTCCACAACTTGCCTCCTCCTTATTTCCTCATTTGGCAGATGGTGGACGTAGCCCAGAGACTGGGGGCTGCATTGCAGCTCGGAGAGGTCGCAGTGTGGACTAAGCCTTCAAAAGACCCCAAATCGAAGCCAAGGGGGACTGCCTCTGGAAAATCTTCCAGTGCACAACCTTTGGGATCCAACCAAGCCCTGGGAAAGGCTATGTCTTCTGCCGCTGGTTACGCAAAGACCATGATCCAAGGTATGCCAGTCTGTACTTCATCTCTGAATGGTCAAAGTCAAGCTAATTTCTTCATTGTCTGACTGTTAAGAGAGACTCATACAACTGGGAGCTGTGCTGTAGCATCTGAAGAGGCTGGTGCTTTGCCTCTATGTAATCTCATGGCCAGGAGGTCTCTCTAAAACAGTGATTCTCAACTTTCCTAATGCCACAATCCTTTAATACAGTTCCTCATGTTGTGGTGACCCCCAACCATAAAATTATTGTTGCTACTTCATAACTGTCATTTTGCTATTGTTATGGGTTGTAATGTAAATATCTGATATACAGGATGTATTTTCATTCACTGGACCAAATTTGGCACAAATATCTGATATGCCAAAATTTGAAGATTGGGGGGATTGGGGGGAGGGGATTGATTTTGTAATTTGGGAGTTATAATTGCTGGGATTTATAGTTAATCTATAATCAAGGAGCATTCTGAACTCCATCAATGGTGGAATTGAACCTAACTTGGCACACAGAACTCCCATTAACACTAGAAAATACTGGAAGTGTTTGGTGGGCATTGACCTTGAGTTTTGCAGTTGTAGTTCACTGTGGACTCAAACAATGATGGAGCTGGACCAAACTTGCCATGAATACAGAATATGCCCAAATCTGATGGACTTTGGGGAAAATAGACTTTGACATTTGGGAGTTGTAGTTGCTGAGATTTATAGTTTACCTACAATCAAAGAGAATTCTGAATCCCATCAACAATAGAATTGGGCCAAGCTTCCCACACAGAGCCCCCATGACCAACAGAAAATACTGCAACGATTTGTGAGGAATTGACAGTGCTCTCCCCTCCCTGCTCGGAGTCTCAGAAACAGCCCTTCCCTTGGCTGAGAGGCTACTCAATCACAGTAGAGGAGGGATTTTGGTGGGAGGATTCATGGTCTGTTTCCAAAAAGGAAGAGAAGGAGGGGGGGGAGGAGATCTTCAGCCTTCTCTGTCAAACGGGTTCCTAAGACCTTTGGTGACCCTTCTGAAATCCCTTGCAACCTTGTCCCGTCCCAACCACCAGGTTGAGAAACAGTGCTCTAAAAGGTGAAGCAACTTGACCTGGGTTACAGAAAACCTTAAAAACATCAAGTTATTAAAAGAGTGGGTATGAACCTGAAATTGTAAAGTAGCTGGAGAATAAGGTGACTGGGAAGAATAAATCCAGATTTTCAAAATTGGTTCTGCTTTTCACTTAAGAGTACAAAATAATCTGGTTATACAACCTACAGGCACAGTCATCAGGATGTCCCTGAGTAATGAACAAATAAATTGGAATCTGTGGCATCTTTGACTTTAGCAAAAGAGATCTACTGCATGTTAATCATACAGGAAGCAGTGTAGAAATTCTCAAGTGAGCAGACCTCAAGTATTTCACCACTTGTCTCTTAAGGCAGAAGCTCTCTGCTGTTTGAAGATCTTATTTCAAGATTTCTGCTTATTCTTTCTCCAGGTTCTGGAAATTCAACTAAAGCAGCAAAAGTTCCCTCCCTACCCCTGGAGCCGAAGCCCAACTCAGAGCCCAATCCTGAGGAAGCCATAGAAGAGTCAGAGCAAAATGAGCCAAGCCAGGCAGCAGGCCAAGGCAAGGACTCGTGAAGTCTCAGTAGTCTCTAGAGTTGCAGAGCTCTCTCACCAGCTAGGCTTCTTAGGCACCAAGTCAGATGGAGACGTAGCATCCCACAAACCTTGCTCTAGTAGTGCAAGGTGGAGTGCGCCAGTCCTCCTGTCTCTCCAAACAGAATGACTGGGGATTGTATGTGAAGCCTACTTTCAATGCACAGGTACTTTCAAGATGCCATTGATATTTCTGAAGAAAACTATCTTTATGCATCTAGAGTAAACCTTGGGTTATAATCAACAACTTTCTGTGCAATGCAGATGGGAGATTGCGTCCTTCTCAGGCGGATCGGACTAACCTTTTCATAATTCATCTGAAGTACCAGACAGATGCTAATGGCTGGAGGCCAGTATGAGGCAGCTGTTGTAACCCTCAAAGCAATGACTTGTTCAGCACTGTGCAATTTGGACTTGATCCAGCTACAAATATTTTTGCAGCAGCCACACATTTTCTGCTGCTACTTTGTACACTTAGAGGGATTTAGCTGGTGATTCAGATAGCTTCCTAATATTTGGGAAGGTCTACACCATTCAACAGAAGAGAACATATTTGTATATTGAGGGAGCTTTCATACCTATAAAATAGTTAATAAACAGATGGAAAGATCTATGTTTTACTTCCTTGATGTGGGACTGAATTCTTTTATAGTGTGACGTGGTGATGACTTGTTCTCTTAAATGCTGGGGCTTTTCTGTTTTGGAACTTCACACCTTGTAGATGACAACTGCAAGATACTCCACTTAGGCAGAAAAAATGATATGCAAAAATACAGAATGGGGGACAATGCCTGGCTAGACAGCAGTACGTGTGAAAAAGATCTTGGGAGTTCTCATGGACAGGAAGGTCACCATGAGCCAACAGTGTTATGCGGCAGCAAAAAAAGCTAATGGGATTTTGGCCTGCATAGATAGGAGTCTGGTGCTTAGATCTAGGGATGTCATGCTACTCCTCCCTTCTGCCTTAGTCAAACTACTCCTGGAATCACACTGTGTCCAATTCTGGGCACCACAATTGAATGGAGATGTTGACAAGCCGGAAGGTGTCCAGAAGAGGTTAACTAAAATTATCAAGGGTCTGGAGAACAATCCCTATGAGGAGCGGTTTAAAGAACTGGGCATGTTGAGCCTGCAGAAGAGAAGGCATGATAGCCATGTATCCATATGTGAGGGGAAGTCATAGGGAGGAGGGAGCAAGCTTGTTTTCTGCTGCCCTGGTGAGTAGGACGTGAAACAATGGCTTTAAACTTCAGGACAGAGATTCTACCGAAACATTAGGAAGAACTTCCTAACAGTGAGAGCTGTTCCACAGTGGAACTCTCTGCCCCGGAATGTGGTGAAGGCTCCTTCTTTGGACACTCTTAGGCAGAGGCTGGATGCTTGGGGGTGCTTTGAATGGATTTTTCCTGCTTCTTGGAAGAGGGTTGGGTTGGATTGGATGGCCCATGAGGTCTCTTCCAACTCTATGATTCTATGACTACTTCTGTGCATGCATTCAGTCATCCCACATCTATCTGCCTGACTATTTATGTACCTATCTAGCAATCTGGAAGAACCTGGAGACAATATTGGACCACTGTTGCATTATGCCAAATGTAGCATAGCTTTTGGAAGTTCCTCTTTTGGATTACGTACAGACCAAAATGTATCTTCGCCACACTCTGACTGATGTAGTTACACATTGAAACTAAAATGTATAAACCCAAATAATGACAACCAAGGGATACCTTTCTAAATGCAAAACAACATTTAGTGAAAATGCCACCCACAATACAGAATATTTCAAAATCATATACTCAGACATGATACACTGTTCAGAAAGAATTCTTATTTCATAGGAATAATACAGATAAAAATAATTTGGTAATAGATTTTCTTTAAAGCGGGTTTAAGGTGTACTTTTTAGCTCTTCCAAATGTTGTCCAGTCTAGCCCTATTGTTATTTATGAAATCAGTAAAACAAACTGGAGCTTTCACATCACAGGTGACTGTCACAACAAAATGCTATGGCAACTAGCAGTGGAATAGTTGATGCTGTATGTCTGCTTTGCCCAAGCAATATTGTTCTGAAATGACACAGTCCAAACCCACATGTTAGATTCTTGGGAACTCCCTGAGAACTCGTCGGCCAGAAAGCTGTTGTAACCCAAGAGCATAGGGAAGAAGTTGTATCATTTGTAAGAGCAAAAAGAGAACAAAAGCAGGAGTGCACTGTTCAATAAAAGCTTCAGTTAATATCCATAGGGTTTCAGCTATAGGGAGAATGTACTTGCTTCACTACTTGGCTTAACAAAATAGATTTTTTTGCACTAGGAGGGTACTAAGGACATTTTCACTCATTATCACAAGGAAGGCCCTGGCACTGGGCAAATTGCTGTTTTAGAGGAAGCTGGGATTAACTTGGGATCAGGGGATTTGGCTCCTTTAGCAGCTGTGTTCTTCAAAAGTTTAATGGTCCTGAAACCATTAAAGATATAGTCCGGGTAATAAATACAACCAACCAAAGTAAGACACCAAATACAGTGGCAAAAGAGTGATCAGAAATACATTTTGAGAGCTATATATTCTGAATATCTTTTTCAGAAACAATTTTACGCAAAATCGTTTCCAACTCTGTTGTATCTCTCCAATGAAGGATGTGGAGCATGTGGCTTTCCAGATGACGCTGTATTACAACTGCAATCCATCTTAGCCAGCACAGGGCATATTGAGGGATCACCCAAGTTGCATTCGAACATCTGGGAGACCACCATCCTGGTCCAGTCACTTCCTGGCAAATGAGGTGGAAGACCTGGGTGGTTGTGAGTTTTCCAGGCTTTCTGGCCATGTTCCAGAAGCATTCTCGCCTGACGTTTCACCTGCATCTATGGCAGGAATCCTCAGAGGTTGTGAGGTCTGTTGGAAACTAGGAAAATGGGGTTTATATATATCTGTGGAATGTCCAGGGTGGGAGAAAGAACTCTTGTCTGTTTGAGGCAGGTGTGCATGTTGCAATTAGCATTTAATGGCTTAATGGCCTAGCAGTTTCAAGGTCTGGCTTCTTACTGCCAGGGGAATCCTTTGTTGGGAGGTGATTAACTGCCCTTGATTGTATCTTGTCTGGAATTCTAGTTTTTGAGTGTTGTTCTTTATTTACTGTTATGATTTTGTTCATTTTCATGGTTTCCTCCTTTCTGTTGAAATTGCCCACATGCTTGTGGATTTCAATGGCTTCTCTGTGTAGTCTGACAATGTCAGGAGAGAATGCTTGTGGAACATGGCCATACAGCCCGGAAAACTCACAGTAACCCAGTGATTCGGACTATGAAGGCCTTCGACAATACATAAAACCAGGCTCATTTCTACACCAGATTTAGGTCTGTGCCTCTCTTTCAGGTTGGTAGTCCTAGATTTGAAGGAGCATCAAATAAATTTGCTGTTTTCCAGAGAGAGGTAGGAGTTAGAAATGCTGCACATCTCTGATTTATACAATCTCATACAAACAGAACCTTTGTCGCATCCAAAAATAAGGGGAGGGGCTCTAAATGGGATGCAACTGTTTAAACATGCAATAACAGATAGAGAACAAAGGAAATTTAGCAAAACCATTGCCATAGTGCTGCAAATAAAAAAGTTGTGTAACAAACAGAACTTTGGGAAATATACTTTCATAACTTAAAGAAATACAACTCTTGGGAACAATGCTGTACGTTTAAATTACTTCGATTTCTCCTAGGCAAAAAAAGGATACATCTAAGTCTTATACCTCACAAAGGAATGTTACCGTACTAGGACATTTATTCTGCAAACCTCAGGTTCCTGCTTCCAAATTGTCTGATGCTGGAAGCCTTTCCAAAAGTGTTAAAAACAAGGTTATTTATACAACCAAACTTTCGATTGCTCTATTCCTGAATGTTCGGACGTAAGCTTGGATTAAAGGGGCCTTTTTCTGGAAATGGTGTTCATGCAGCAAAACCAATACCATCCATATAAACCGATGTTGTTTTGCTAAGAAGTAATGTCGCACATTGACAATTCCGACACTTTGGCCCATAGCAGCAAACAACACGTGTGGCTGATGTCTTAGTGGCTGCAGCTGGGTAATAAAATGGTACCAACGGGCGGAGGCTCATTCAAATGAGGTGCTTTCCGCTGTGCAGTGCCAAAAGCCAAGAGAGGCCAAATGACTTCATGAAGAACTCATTTCAAATGTAGTTCAGCGAAGAACCAATGTAAAGAAAAGGTATAAATGGCCATTTCCAATGCAGGGTGAGAGGTGAAATACTTGTCCTAACTCAGTATCATCTGTTCTCAAGAGAAGCACTTGCTTCCTCTTTTTAGCTGGAATTTAAAAGGAAATATTTCCTTGGACATCCAAATGGAGATAGCCGTTAAAACATTAGAAGAAAGCAAAGACCTCAGAAAGGCAGCTACGTAGGAGCTATGTAAAATCATCATGTGCGAAGATATTAAATACTAGAGTTAGAGTAATCCATGTCGTAATATGTTTATGGTTGTGAAAGCTTGACAGTGAAGAAAGCTGACGGGAAGATCAACTCATTTGAAAGAGGAAAAAAATGAGCCCAAGAACAAATCCAAGTCTGAATTCCACTTTGAAGCCAAGCTGACTATATTCAGTCTGTTGTATTTTGATATTTTATAAGAAAATATGACTCGCAGGAAAATTCCCATCCAAAATGTAAGCTTGGGAAATTCTCATCTGTGGAGAATCGCTCCTCGCACCATCCCAGAACAAAAAAATTGAGAAGCAATCCATGCCCCATCTTGGAAATACTTTTAAAAGAAAGGGAAAAGAAGGGCGTTTGACGACATCTCGGTTTTAAGTTTACACATTAATTATTTGATTGAGTATTTGATTATTTGAAATTAAGTTATGTGATGTACACTATTGAGGGCCAAGAAAGAAACTGAAGAAGGGAGAGGGGACCAACAGCTGGAACAGAAAAAGAACGTCATCTCCTTCCACTCCTAGGAGCAAGCTCCAATGTATGCTCTTTTTCAGTTCATGTATATGATCAAAGAGTCAGGCCAGCAAACCCGACTTATTAAAATTATTTAAAACACTGTCATTTGTTTGCCTTAAGAGTTGGCCTAAGTCAGAAATGACATGAAGTCACACAACAGGAAGATAAACCATGCAGTCCTTCAGAGGCTAGACTACCAATCCCAGCAACCCTAGCCACCACAGCAAATAGTAAGCAATGCTGGGGGCTATAGTCTAATAAATGGAAGGTTGCATGATTTACACCCAATTTATTCCGGAGAACAGCTAAAACATGAACTTGTTTACCCTTCCCAACCACTATCTGCAGTAAATAGCTTTGTAGTGAGGTTTTCTGCACACCTCATGGGGCAGAGGGGTTAGAGGATCTCAGCTAGACCCCAAACATTGTTTTAGGTCAAGATCTCATTCTTCTGCGTGGTCCCTGTGAAATCTCACATAGGGTCTCCCACGCCTGCACAGACAGTTTTAGAAATCTCTAGAAACTCTTTTAAGAGTTACATTTTGGCGGAGGCCCCACCTACTCTCCCCTTATGGTATATATAGCCAGTGGGAGGGGGCTACCGTCCCAATTCATTTTTTCTGCCACAATAGGCAGTTAGGAACTTCTCTCTTGCTCATGAACTAGTTTCTGACAACTCTACTTATTCAATTTGACTGGTTTTTCCCCTAATTTTTGTACTTGACCTCAGACTTTCCAAACTACTCTCAGTGCAACGACTTGGATTTGGCTTCTACCACTTACTTGGCTGACTCGGACGGCTCAACCTCTCTTATCTCTCGGGCCAGTAACTCCTGTGAAATCTGCACATCTCCGCCCATCCTCCCCGCTGTACATCATGCCCTGGTGTTCCTGGCTACTATACTGTGGTTAAGGAACTGGGCAGTAGCCTCTCCCACTGGCTAGATACACTACAAGGGGAGAGTGGGTGAGGCCTCCACCAAAATGTCTCTCTTAAGAGCTTCTAGAGAGTTCCGAAACTGTATGCGCAGGCGATGTATATGTACAGATTTCACAGGTGACCACTCAAAGGAACATGGTTACAGGTAAACAACCCATTCTTATTCAAAGTAGCATTTAAAAATAGTTTAAAGCCAACGAAGTTTCAAATTTGCTAGGTTCTCTAATAGTGCAAAAAATCAGTTTGGCATAACGTAAGTGTCTCATTTGGAGAAATCAATTAACAAAAATGTTATTCCGAGGTAGACCTGGCAATCCTCTTGAAATTTTTGAATATTCTTTGATGCTGAAAAAGTCTGTAGATGCTAGCTTAAGCAAGACAGTAAATGTTAACACTTTAAGAGCAGAAGATGCATTATTTAACCAATGCTAATCCTGGCCTGACTGGTTTCCATCACAACCTTTAGGAACCCTGAGGCCTTGTACTCCATTATTATTTGCAGCCATTAAAAAAACTTCACTACACCTTAAAGAGGTAGGTTAGGCTACAAAGGAGTCCTGTGACTAAGACCTTCTTAGATCCTGCCTGAGCAAAGTTTGACCTGGATTCCCCTTTCCAAATCCCATGCTTCAGCTAATAGCCACCACCAAATGTTGCCTTCACTCCAAAGTCTCATGTCACATCCTGCAGATCCATTCATTTCTATTGCTATGTGGCAGTACCAAAAAATAAATAAAAGGAGTGGAATGCATGATTGAAGGAGAACGTCTGAATACATGACAGTGCAAGACAATTTCCTGAGCTAGGAAGGAAAACTTCCTGTGGTCATATAAATTCACCAGAATCTCATGCTGTTGCAGCTGCCAAGAATAGCAGGGAATACGGTTCTCAGGTTTGCTCTCTGCTGAAAATGCTATAAAGATCCAAAGCTTCCTCAACACACTTTTGGCGTTTGCCTAGATTGACTGCCATTTTTGCCACATTAGGTTTAGTGGGGAGCAGTAGCTGTACTGTAAACTACTCTCACGTCTTATAAAGATGTTCAGATCACTGCCTTAGGTACAAATGCATCCGTTACTAACAGGTGGAATAATTTGGTATGCAACTAGCTTGCATTTGAAGTCGCTGTGTCAAAAGATGAGAGGTAGATTCTTCTGGCAGTAGCATCAATAAAACAATACAGGGAAGTACAAAATAAGCAAACATCATCCAAGTGATAAGCAAATCTCATAAAACAGTACCCTTGTCTCACTTCATTGGTCTAAGTCAGTGTTTCCCAACCGCTGTGATGCGGCACACTAGTGTGCTGTGACGGACCTACTGCTGTGCCGCGAGAAAAGCTCTCTGCCCCCCTTCCTTCCCCCTCCTCCTGCCAAACTCCTGCTGCTTGGGGGAGGGGGAGGAAGGGCCAGGCGGCGAAGAAGAAAAAGAAGGGGCCAGGGCGCCGTCTTCTCCGACCGTTTCCCCAGCCAGCCTCCAATCTGCCATGACTCTCGCCCCTCGCTCGCTGAAGCTGCGGGGAGGAGCCCCGCCCACTGAAGCCCAGCCACTGCTCATGCTCCTCCTCTGTGGGAAAGCTGAAGCCGGGGGAAGGGGGTGGGGCATGGCGCGGCCTGGCTCTGCCCCCTCCCCCCGGCTTGGGCACTCCCAGCAGCTGCTCCAGCCTTGAGGAGATAGTGCCAAGCCAACATTGTGCTGGCTCTGCCACCGCTGGCTTGGCATTGGCCCCTCAAGGCTGGAGAAGCTGTGGGAGAGCTGAAGCCGGGGAGGGGGCGGGGCATGGCGCGGCCTGACTCCGCCCCCTCCCCCGGCTTCGGCACTCCCAGCAGCTTCTCCCAGCAGGCCACCATCCCCCAGCCGTTCTTTACCATGTTAGAGTATCATTTTGTGTCATCTTGGTTGGTGGTGTGGCCCCGGATTTTTTTAATGTTAAAAGTGTGCCGCGGCTCAAAAAAGGTTGGGAAACACTGGTCTAAGTAACAAAGCATCCATAGTTCAGCATATTCTGTTCCCCATGGGGAAAAAAACAGACAATGCATTTCCCATTTCTAGAATTGGCAAAGCAAGCTCCAGTAATTTTTGCACAAGATAGGTGTACGGTAAATAGATAAATATTGTTATCACACCTCTAACCAAAGAAGCAAAAGTTGGCTCTTGCTGCATTAGGAATATGACGCAAAAGTAACACAACTACCTTTACTTTCCCCTTCCCAGAAAAAAGACAGAGCTGGTGGGTCTAGCTGTTGCAGTCACTGCAAAGAAGACCTGCTTTCTTAAAGCAAAATTCACTTTGGTTGACGTTGTCACTATAAGCCAAAGGTGGTCCCTCTATTCAATGGCACACCTTACCACAGAGTGATAGTCAGTCCTGCACCAACACCCAGCAAGATCTGGTCTGTGCTTTGCTTGTATTCTTTGGTTCCTTGTATCACATACCGACTTCCAGTCCATGCCTGCATGGTTCAAATGTTGGCAGAGAGGTAAGTCGTGTCTTACTTTCATAGGTTACTGAGGGTAGATTTCTGAATAAAGAAGTCCTTCCGCAGAAATGGCATCACCAAGGCCAACGGTCCGCAGGGGGTCTTTGCACACCAGAACAGGAGTGTAATGGAATGAAACCCCATCTCTGTGCCATTCTGACACTGGCTCACTGGGATTTAAGGAGACTCTAGAGGCGTCCTCCGTCTTTGAAGTCTCAAACTCCAGCGGCGCCTTGAGAAAGACTCTGCTGGCATCAATTGTTTTGGTGGCGCATGCTTGCACTCCTGCTGCTCTTGCGCCAGCGGCAACAGCGGCCACTTGGTTGACCCAATATCCATCCACAGTGGCCAGGATGTGATAGGCCAAGGTGTGAAAGTGGATCCGAGTCAGATCAGAAGCCTTCCTTGTAGTCCGTCCATGTTCCTTCAAGATCCAGAATAGGATGTCACTGACGACGCCCACGTCTGGGATGCCATTCCAGGATGCCAGGGAGGCATGTGGTCCAGAAGCCGCCTGGGTGAGGAAGAGCAGCTCCTGCTCATTCAAGCCAATGGAGTCCACAAGAGGAAAGACCTGCTAACAGACAGAGGAAGTGAGAGCTTGGCTTCAGAGGAGATGAAGACAGAAGAGTCAAGTTTGACAAACAGATATATGAAGCAGCATGTGCAAAATGAAGCACTATGCTAGAAATTATGGTTGAATCTAGTCTCTTGAACCAACATTTCTTTCTTGGACTAAAAGGACATCTTAAAGGGGCTGCAAACATCTCCGTTTAATTAATATCTGTTTTCAAGAGCTAATATTTTCATACATCACAGAGTGCATCCTGCCATATTGATTACCTGATGTATGATCTCAGTCATGAGATCTGGGTCAGTCATACTGGCCAGTTCCAAATGTACAGGGACATCAGAAGGAATGTCGGAGATGGAAGCCACAGCCTGCAGATACCAAGGGTGATAAAACTTAACACATCCGAAGACATTTACCACATATAGTAATAAGCATGGTCAGACTTTTGTTGTTGTTAAAACTGTATTCGTTTTTACCTAGGCATTAACTAGGTAAAAAAAATTCACTAGCCATTTTTAATTACAAAATGTGAGTCAAGCAATGAAAGGGTTAAATGGATGCAACGACTCAGCAAAAGCTGTAGTTCAATATAAGCAGGTGTGCCTGTTGCTTAGCAATGCCTCAGTCTGAGAGAGCTCTCAGTGAGAGAGAAGGCCTCAGTGGGAAATAGGTCTCAAGTGGTAGTAGGCTTCACTATGGGTGGAAGACCTCACAATGTGAGGTAAGGCTTAGTCTGTGAGAAAAGCCTATGCGTGAGGTAAGCCTTGGTATGAGAAGGCCTTATGTGTGAAGCTCCAGTGTGAAGGTTGAACTTTATTTGTTCTTGTAAATAGTGCAACCATATTATTTTGTTATAAAGAAAAGCTTCCTAAGGAAGAGATATCATTGGTCTGTGTTTTATGTTATTTTTATCACTTCGGACGACTGGTGCTGGGTCATGCTGCTACTGATAAGTTACTCTGATATACATTTATGAGGAGGGTCTTTTGCTAATAAGCAGGGGCGGATCTTAGTGGAGGCAAATTAAGCGGCCGCCTCAGGGTGCCACGTGGCCAAAGGGCGCAGCCAGGGCTGGGTGCCACAACCCCAGGGGTGCTGGCAGGCTGGGAGGAAGGCTCGTGCAAGGCGAGAGAGGAGGCAGAGGCGCGCACCTTTCCCTTCTCCCTTGCCCCCAGCGTGTCTCCTCCCTCTGTTGCTGCTGCTGCCACCATCGTTGCACGTGGGGCGAGGGAGGAGGCCACGTGGGCGCCCTTACCTGGGGGCCGGGAGCAGGTCTGAGCAGCCAGACAAGCCTGCCAGCCAGAGGGCACATAGCCCATCCCCCAGGCCCTTGCTCCCAAAATTAGCCTAGACCTGATACACACATATATACATACACACAAAAAGAGAGTAGGAAGAGGGGAAGGGTGAGAAGGGAGGAAGGGGAAGGTAAGAAGGGGAAAGAGAATAGGAAGGGGGCAAGGAAAAGGGTGAGGAGGAAGGAAGGATGGGGAATGTACAGGCCCACACAAAGAACAGGACGAGGGGAAGGAAAAGGGTGAGGGCCCTTCCACACAGCCCTATATCCCACAATATCTGCTTTGAATATCTGAGTCCACACTCAGATAATATGGGATTTTCTGCCTTGATATTCTGGGGTATAGGGCTGAGAAGGAAGGAAGGGGAATAGATATAGATATAGACACATACACACTCAAAGAGAATAGGAATAGAGCAGGGAAAATGTTGGGAAGGAATATATATATATATATATATATATATATATATATATATATATATATATATATATATATATATACTAGCTGACCCGTGCACGCGTTGCTGTGCCATATTCTGTGGCTAACCTCTTCTACCCACATGGTGGGAAAGCAGAATCAAAGGACTCTTGACAGATGGCCGTTTTGCCTCTTGTTGATAACATTAAGAGACCTTTAGCAGTTTGCTCAGGATGAGTTGGGATTTGTATCTTCCTTTTGTTGTATGGTAGTCCTGTCCCACTGTATTCCCAGGCCTGGGACAACAAAGTGAATGTTTGTATGTATGTGGATATGTGCCAGCTTTCTGATTGGTTTCCACTGTGGGATTATTTGCATAACGCCTCTGATTGGCCTGCACCACCAACATTCCGACACTCTAAACTGCCAGAGGGGGGGGGGGTGGCTCCCAGCCTCTACATTCTAACTGAAGGAGTATTTGCATAATGCCTCTAATTGGCCAGCACCACCAACAGTCCGACACTCTAAACTGCCAGGGGGGGGGTGGCTCCCAGCCTCTACATTCTAACTGAGGTTGTATTTGCATAATGCCTCTAATTGGCCAGCACCATCAGCATTCCGACACTCTAAACTGCCAGTGGGCGGTGGCATGGGGGATTATGGAAGTTGTAGTTCAATTGTTTTTGTATTTTTGGTCATGTTGTTTAATTTTAATTTTTTTTTTGGGTGGTAAACATACCTTGTGGGGTTTTGTGTGTATGTGGGCTGATTTGGTGTGTCTGCCTTGTGTGGTTTTGCTGTCTATAGGCTACTTAGGATGACAGCTCTCTTTATATATATATATATATATATATATATATATATATATATAGGACTATAACATTATACCGTAATACAAAATATATAATTATAATATATTATTATTAGTATTATATTGTATTAAATTATAATAGTATCAATATTATATGTATATACAATATATTATATTATATGCACAGTGATGGAGGCAAGATGGAACTGCCTTCCCAGCCCTGCCCTTCACTCTGATCTATTAGTAGTAGTATTATATTGTATAGCATTATAACAGTATCAATATAATATGTATATACAATATATTATATTGAATGTTTGCCATGTATATGTACATTGTAATTCGCCCTGAGTCCCCTGTGGGGTGTGAAGGGCGAAATATAAATACTGCAAATAAATAAATAAATATTTATTTATTTATGATAATGTAAATAATAGTATTATAAATATAATAAATATAATCGTAATATAGATAATAATAGTATAGTAAATAGAATAGCAATATCAATAATATTACAATAAATATAATAGTAGTATAAATAATAAATATTTTTTTTATTTATGATAATGTAAATAATATTATTTAAAATATAATAAATATAATTTTATAGTATAATACTATAATAATAGTATAATAAGTATAATAGTGATATAAATATAATACAATAAATATAATAGTAGTATAATACATATAACAGTAATGTAAATAATAATATTATAATTTATGTAATAGTAATATAAATAATAGTATAATAAATATAATAGTAATATAAATAATATTACAATAAATATAATAGTAGTATAATAAATATAATGGAACCAAGGGAGGGGGCGGGGCCAACGGAGGTAACTGAGAGGGCAGGGCCTATGGAATCAACAGAGGGCGGGGCCAAAGGGAGGGCATGGCTTTCCTGAGGCCTGCCTTTCCTGGCTTGGGCCCAGCCTTTTTCCTCCACCTTCGCCGGCTCCCAGGCCCGGGAAATAGGAGGAGGAGGAGAAGGAGAGCAGAAGCCAACGCCGCCTCCTTTGCCCCGGTGAGGATCCCACCTTGGCTGGGGAGAGAGGGGAAGGGAGGCGCCTTCCTGGGCCTGGGTCTTTACCTCAGGATCCCTCGAGTGGGTGCCTGGGTGGGCCTGGCTTTCAACCTGCCTTCTTTCCCTCCCTCTGTCTCTCTTTCTCTCTCCCTCCCTCCCTCCCCGCCGCCCCCAACGCTGTTCCTGTTCGGAGAGGCGGAGGGGCGGCGGAAGGAGGAGGCGGAGAAGGAGGGGCTGAGGAGGAGGAGAAAGGGGGCGCCTCCTCCTGGGCCTCGGTGCGGGGCCGCTTCCCGGGCAGGCCTGGCGGGGGGCTGCGGGTGGGACGCCAGGGTCGGGAGTCGGCGTGCGTCTCGCTGCTGGCGCCGCGGCTGCTGGCGCCCGCGGCTGCTGGCGCCCGCGGCTGCTGCTATGGGCGGCGGGGGGGAGGCGAGTGGGCGCGACTGTGGCATCGGCGGCAGCGGGAGACACCACCCTGGGCAGCCGGAGATCAGGGAGGGGGGGACTGGAGAGCCGGTTTCGCGGGCGTAGTGGGGTGGGTTTTGCCTGAGATCAGGGGACGGGGACTGGAGAGCCGTTCGCGGGCTTTTGGGGTGGTTTTTTTGGCCTGAGATCAGGGGGGACTGGAGAGCCGTTTCGCGGGCTTTTTTGGGGTGGGTTTTTGCCTGAGATCAGGGGGATTGGAGAGCCGTTTTTGCGGGCTTTTTGGGGTGGTTTTAAGAGCCGGCTGTGTGGTCTGTGGAATAGGGCCGCTGTGCTCTGGCTGCCATGCGCGAACGTTCTAATCGTTTGCACTGGCAGCGGAGAGGCCGGAGTGGGAGGTCCGTTGGCAGTTTTTTGGGCATGTTTTTTTGGGGTGTTGGGAGGTATGTAGGTCCGGTGTTTTTGGCGTTGTCTGTAGCGAGTGTAATGGTCCAGTCTGTTGTCAAGT
Organism: Anolis apletophallus; assembly: GCA_030556195.1. Classification (NCBI taxonomy): domain Eukaryota; kingdom Metazoa; phylum Chordata; class Lepidosauria; order Squamata; family Anolidae; genus Anolis; species Anolis apletophallus. Next base: position 31,660,328 of record JARBWK010000015.1, read on the forward strand.
TTGGTGCTTCTGCGACTTATAGTTTCGTTGCCTATATACGACTTTGCACGACCGTGTCTCCTTTATATATATAGATATATATAGGCATGGGCCAACTTCAGCCCTAGGTCCGGCCCTGCTAATAAGCCTACTCGCCCAACAGTGTTGACAAAGATGTAGAATATGCTATTAATAAATGAGGTCTGCAGGCAATCCTACGCACTTATTTGAGACATTTGATTTAATTGGGCATAATTCTTCTAAACAGACTCTGGAAGAAGTCCGATCACATGTTAGAGTGTCTCCTATGGAAGAAGGAAATGACTATGTCCCTCAATTACAGTAAATATGGTTTTGTTCAGCATCCAGAGAAAACACTGTGAAACAAAAATTCAGGACGAAAAACAATGCTCTGGCCTTTACCTCTAGGAGTCTCTTCTGACGTATCTCCTTGGTCTGTCCTTCCATCATATGCAGGCCTGAGAGAACCACCAGGTCTGGATGAAACTCTTCTAAGCTGGACACAAAAACTTCAAGCATGTTCATGGCCCCATTAGATAGATCATGGGAGAAGATGAAGCGATTGGCACTTGGGGCTGTCACACTTCCCCACTCTTCACCTAGGAAACAGCCCACAAACACACATGAAATTTCTGAATTAATTACAGGCGTTATCAATTCGTATGGTTAGCAATAGAATGAACCTTTTTCATTGTAGCAAGTAGGATGGATGGCTGTCCATATTGGTTTATTTTTCTCCACTTCTAACTTATTATTTTCTGGACAGAATCACTTTTTATATGAAGGTGGGCAAAGTATGACACACAGGCCATTTCTATAGCCTGTGGGACACAGAAAGGGTTAATATTTTGCTGGTGCCCCTAATACACTCTAGGGCAGACATGGGCAAACTTCAGCCCTCCAGGTGTTATGGACTTCAACTCCCACAATTCCTAACAGCCCCAGGCTCTAAAAATGCTATAAAATATTCAACAGACTACATGGAGGGGGATTTTACATTACATTTTGCAAGCCCCAGGAAAGGCCATTTTTGGAAGTCAAGACATGGTAAAATGCCCCTATGTCTCAAGAAGTATGTGACGGTTTCTATTTTCTTTTTGAGAGCAGGTATGGCCCTCTAAGTTCTTCCAGGGGTTAATGTTCCCCCTTAGCCTTCCAGTTGCTCATTCCTGCTTTGAAGTCTCCTTCAGGACTTTGATTCTAAAGCACTGTTAAAACTATTACATCAAAGCAATCTACTGTAGCACCAAGGTGACCTCTTGCTCTACACTCCCTTTTCTCCATATGCTTCTCGCAGTTTTGTTATCTAAGCCAGTCCAAGTGTTTGCTATTGATAAGGCTACAAGCCCAGTCTATACCAGAATAAGACAGATAGGCACTGCAGACTAATTCAGCCTGAGAAGTCAGACATAGCAGAGCGCTGGATGAACCAACCTGGACACAGGATATTATTTGAAAACACGGAAAGGCTGGACCACTCTAACAACCACCATGTCAGGATACACAGAGAAGCCATTGAAATCCACAAGCATGTGGACACAATTTCAACAGAAAGGAAGAAACCATGAAAATGAACAAAATCTGGCTACCAGTATTTAAAAACTCTAAAATTAGGACAGGAAATAAAGAGCAACACCCAAAAATTCCAGAAAAGAATCAATCATGGCCAGCTAACACCTCCCAATGAAGAAATTCCCCTGGCAGCAACCATCTAACCATTTAAGCTGCAAGGCTATTCAATGCTAATCAATGTGGCCATTTGCAACATTCACACCTGCCTCAAGCAGACAAGAGTTATTTCTCTCACCCTGGACATACATCACTAGCTTAGTTTCCAACAGATCCCTCCCTCCCTGAGGATGCCTACCATAGATGTGGGCAAAACATCAGGAGAGAATGCTTCTGGAACATGGCCATGCAGCCTGGCAAACTCACAGCAACTCGGTGATTCTAGCCATGAAAGCCTTTGATAACAAAAAGACAACTTGAAACAAAGATGTGTCATAATTCTGCAGTCTGGCTCTCAGGTTTTGCTGAATGAAACCAGGATGTGTGGAGCTTAACACATTTGCACACTATCCTATTTAAAATGAATAGGCAAGAAGTGTTCCACTCCATTACCACTCTCTTCGGATTTAACATGTACAGAGCATGCCTTTAGATACCGGTCATTAACTCTTCATGACCTCGGCAGGATTTGTGACAGAAGTCATGATGGAAAGGGCTGGCTAGTGATTTTCAGTCAATTCCGGCACAAAATGCACAAAGAAAGACACAGATGAAGTACAAGGATTCTGGAATACCTGTATTTTCATATACATAACAACAACAACTTTTTTTTGTACCCCGCCTCAATCTCCCAAAGGGACTTAGGGTGGCTTACATGGGGACAAGCCCAAGCAAACCTAGTTACAATATAACACATTAAAATTCATAAAAGAGCGCCAGAAACAAAATAAAACAAACAACAGCATAACACAGTATAAAAACAACAATCAAGCAGACAACCAGTACCTGAAATAGCAAAACAGTTCTGGGCTCAAGTGGGTGGGGGTGGGGGCTAGTACAAATCAGTTGAGGGCAGGGCAGATAGATAAAGTGCAAGTGCGAGATGAAAAAATTGGGGATAAGGGTAATATGAGGTGGAACACTAGACAGTTTTGGATTTTAAATTTCTGAATAAGGGATGCTAAACGTGTCCAGGAACTATACCCACAGTATTGTACAGGCACTATACAACAGTTATCTTTATAATCTCTATCTCTATATCTCTATATATCTCTTCTCTATCTCTATATAATAAAGCGGAATGTTTGTATGTATGTATGTGGCAGCGTTCTGATTGGCTACCACTTTCACAGGCCACAGCGACCAGCGCGGATGATGGACCTGCACCAAACTTGGTACACATAAGTCCCCTGACCCCCTTTACATCCTGGTGCGGTTTGGGGGAGATGGACCACGGATTATGGGATTTCTAGTACTTTCCAACACTTTGGTTCCCACAGACCACTGTGGCCACCTAAAAGGACCAATACAGATCACACTTGGCACACACAGCCCCCATTACCCACTCTACGTCCTGGTGCAGTTTGGAGGAGGGCGGACCATGGATTATGGGACTTGAAGTACCTCTACTCACTTCCCAAGTCCGCTGCGACCCTCATCCGATTACTGATCGAGACCACACTTGCCACACATAACCCCCATTACTCCCTTCACGTCCTGGTGAAATTGGGGGGCTGTCAATGGACGATGGGATTTCTACACCCCTCTACTACCACAGACCACTGCGGCCCCCAACAAACACCTATGAAAACCACACTTGGCACACAGAGCCAGATCCCCAAGCTAGTCATTATATAAAAGTAGCCTGTTATTATTATTCATTTATTTTAATGCATTTATTTATTTATCAATATGTATATGTGGCATCGAATTGTTGCCTTTGTAAACCTGCCCTAAGTCTCTTTGGGGTGAGAAGGGTGGGGTACAAGTTTGGTAAAAATAAATAATATCACCATCATTCCCATATTATTTCAGCTTTGGGTAAAAGATACTGCCTGCTTCGAGGATTCACAATAACAGGATAGAATAAAAACATTTTGCTCAATAGCTAATTCCTTCTTGTGCTCAAACCTGCACTACACCTACCATCACAATATGCTATTTAATACAGCAACAGGAGGGAGAGTTGTTTTTATTCATGGGTCATACCTGCTTGATATTCCAAAATAAGATGAAATTCATCAATTTCTTGCATTGATTCCGGAGGGACAATTACATTTTCATCAAGCAGCTCGTGGAGCTTAGGACCAATTGGGCCACACAGCAAAACCTAAAAGCCAAGAAATTGATAGCAGCTTATAGTTATTCTTTCTATGCAGTAAAATGGAGCCTTCTCCCCCTCTCCCTTGATTCTGCCATTCTATAAAACATTCACAATTCTTTTTCGTGGTGTCTGCAAAAATCGCACATATGGGATTTTCCTGTGCATGTGCAGCAACATTCCAAATGTGCAAATTTCACAGATCACCACTTGAAGATACACAGTTACATATAAGCAACTATTTCTTATTCCCTCTCCTCTTATATAACATCTACGTGCAGGACATATCTATTTCTCAGAACATTTCACATTAGAATACTTATGAGTAAGAAGCTTTAGGAAACCCACAAAGCCTTTCTGAAGGGACATCTGAGAAAAGGAAAATATATATTCTTACACTGACCAGCACAAGAAAAACAAGACCTCAGCTGACATCTGAAGGTAGATTTCTTATTTTTTTTAAAGTTATTCCTAAGTATTCAGCACCACCTCAGGAGCCATCTTAAATGTGTCATCGACACAAACCTGCCGACATCTACTGATATAGTTGGCCCATTACTGTTTATATGGTTCTGAAACTTGGTAAAGTGGCAAATTGTTGAATTTTTAAAAAATGATAAGTGCATCTTTTTCATACTACTTTCTGACTAGGAAGTCAGAAAGAAACCCACTCTCAAAAGAGTTAGTGGAAGGTTATTTAAGGACCTGTCTACTCACATTTGTTCACTCAAGGCAGCTTCACACATTGCCTTACTCTGCCTCAGCTGCTCTTTTCTTCATTATCTCCTGCTTCCCATAGCCGGAGGGCTGTTTTATTTTGTTATTAGAGTACTACACATCATACATATATGCATATTCTAACTAGGAAATGTTGAGTGTCCATAGCAGCTATGGTGTCATAAAGGAACATGCATAAGTGCCCCTGTCTATGCTTTTTTGTTTCATGCATTATTCTACACTATTTTGCCAGTGTACACAGCTCATTGCCTTGCAAAAGCATAATCAGAAAAAAGCAGAATAGTGTCTCACGAGATATCTACAAACACATGTATGCTATCAGAGGTTTGTGTCATTGGCGGGATGTTGACTGCTTTATTGAAAAACCCTCCTGGCTATACCGACATACAGAATACAAGGAAGAAACTGGCCAGACACTATGCCCAGTGAAAACCAAGGAGATGCCCAAGTATATAGATCAGGGGCGCCCACACTTTTTCAGCATGCGAGCTACTTATATTAAAACCAAGTCAGAAAGATCTACCTACCTCCTCAAGGCTGGAGAGGGGAGGGGGTGGGGCGGAGCTTGGTCAGAGGGGACGGAGCCAGGCCGTGCCAAGCCCCACCCCCTCCCCTCTGGCTTTGGAGCTCCCAGCAGCTTCTCCAGACTTGAGGGTGGCAATGCCAAGCCAGTGGTGGCATAGTTAGCACAAGGCTGGCTTGGCCCTGCCCGCCTCAAACCTGGAGCAGCATGCTGGGAGTGCCGAAGCCGGGGGAGGGGCTTGGCGCAGCCTGGCTCCGCCCCCCTCTGAGAAGCGCTCCATCTGGCTGGGATAGACCTTCTTCGGTCCCGGGATCAACTGGTCGATCGCGATCGACTTCCTGGGCAGCCCTAATATAGATAAAATGGTCAAGCCTACAAATTGGACACCTACCTTCAGGTCAGGATTATTCGCAAGTTTCTGGCCAATGAGAGCAGCATTTCCTCCCACATAAAACTGCAAGACAAGCACACATTTAAGCAGCAATTCCAACCTAAGTGATAGAACTTTATGGTTTCACAAAGCTTGATATTTTCACTACTCCAAATATACAATGTAGTTCTTTGTGCAATAACTTGAGTTCCTGGATTTAGCAGTGTGTATGCACCTTACCACATGCTCCTATGAAGCAAGTGGCTATGCTGATGGCAGCAGGGCAGCTAGGAGGCTCTCCCATGTTAAGAGTTGCTGTGAGGCCAGACTAAATGTGCCAAACAGCTACTGGGCAGCAGTACTGGAAAGCCAAGATAACTAAAGTGAGACTATGATAATGTGGGCATAGGAGAAGAAATGACTTACTAGAAAAGACAACATGACAGTAAAAGAGGGAAACAATATTGCAGATGGATAGAATCAATCACAGCCCTGAGACAGCAAGCCCTGAGTGGGGCTGTTGGCAAGGAGGACACTTGGAGGTTTCTCATTCATGAGGTTACCATAAAAATCTATGTTGTCTTGATAGCAGTCAATAACAACAAATGTCAAATAGGGCTGTTATTTTTGGCCATCAGCTAGTGGGTTTTCTTCCTGTTTTCCAGATAATTTTAATGCTAGCATTGGCAAAGCAAACATCTCACATCGTCTCACAGCCAATGGCTCTATCCTCACAAACTCAGCAGTCCATGTCTCTGAGTATACTATTAAATGCAGCGCCCAAACATGAATCAAGGAACATGAAAGGCACTGCAGACTAATTAAACCTGAGAAGTCAGCACCAGATTAACCAACCTGAACACAGCGTATTATTTGAAAACACAGAAATGCTCTAACACTTACTATGTCAGACTACACATGAGTATGTGGACAATTTCAACAGAAAGGAGGAAAACATGAAAATGAACGAAGTCTGGCTACCAGTATTAACAAACTCTAAAATCGGGACAATAAATAAAGAGCCACACTCAAAACCGGAGAATTCCAGACAAGAATCAATCTGGGTCAGCTAATACGTCCCAACAAAGGATCCCTCAGGCAGCCATCAGCCAAGATTTGAAGCTGCTTAAGCAGACAAAAGGTCTTTCTCCTACCCTGGACATTCCAGAGATATATAAACCTCACTTGCCTAGCTTCCAATACACCTCACAACCTCTGAGGATGCCTGCCATAGATGTGGGCAAAACCTCGGGAGAGAATGCTTCTGGAACATGGCCCTGTAGTCACAGCAACCCACTATACTCAGTGGTAGAAGAGAGAGGTTGCATAAAATAAGAAATGTATAAGCACTGAGATAAGCTTCGTACAGTTTAAGCAAAATGCCTCGCAGCTCCCAAGGGTAAGGTAAACAAAAACATGATAAAATGAGGACCTTAAAGTTATTGATCAAATTTAAAATTAAGGTTAGTCTGGAGGTAAACATAATAGAAAGGATGACAAAATAAGCCATCCATTCAAAAAGGATTTAGAGCTTTTTGTGCCATAGAGATGACTGAGTTATATAGTTCTGCACAAACATATATAAACAGTCAGAAGAGTCATTCTCAGTTTCAGCACCAAAAACCAGTTATTCAAGAAACACTGGCTTTAAAGTGGCCTTGGAAAAACTGGCCTGTGTTACTTTTCAGTATTTGGAAAGGTTTCACAATTTCGTTCTTCAAGCCACTCACACACTGCTGCCATCAGCTTTAAATAATTAAATCTACTTTCCACTGTGTTTGAAATATACAATTATACTATTTATTAATGCTTCTTTTTTAAAAAAATAATATCTACAGTATATATAGATCAGGCTTTGGTTACAAAATGAAAAAAGGACATACAACTTTATAAAAGATTAAAAAAATTACTAAGGAGCTTGACACAAACTATTTTATGTGGTGTAAGTTTTACAAAACAACGCCCGTCTTTATCAGATTTTGGATTCATATATCAGATGAAACCGTGAATCTTACAAATAATCTGTCTTGGACTCATTTCCTCCACCCCACTTCCTCTCTCCTCTCTGCTGGGAAAACAGTAATTAAACAGCAGACTAGATAATTATTTGAACACAAAATCTTTTCCAAGATGGGGAGATGAAATCTAGTGCTTCAATCTCTCTTGGGAAGAGGAGATCCTCATTCAGATAATCACAAGACCTACCATTCCGTGACTAAATTTTAGTCATTTATTGTTTCCTGCAGTGAGAGCTGCAAGAAGCCAACCAATATGCATGCATAACAAATACTACATTTGCTCTGGTGACAACATATTATTTCTTTTTTGTGCCACAAGATCAAGTTTGTTTTTTTGTTTTATTTTGTTAATAAAAATATTTGCATCTACACAGTTCATATCTAAACATATTGTGCATATCAAGTGGGAACAATTTCAATAAGATGCATTTCGATTCTAAGTTGTAATAGGAAAAAGTCAGAGGTGATTTTCTTCTTGAAGACACTATATGTCACAGAGTTGTGATGGATTTGCTCTCAAGTAAACAATATACCTGTGCTCCAGGATTCTCTGAAGCAGTCTGGGCAATTTGATGGAAGGAATCAGGATCACTGAAGAAGCGTTCAGCTGCGGCTCCCTTCTCCATGAAATAGATGAAGGCTTCCTTCAAATCTGTGCTAGAATGTAAGACTGAATGGTCTTGTCCAGTCCCTGGATCTAGGCCAAGGGCCTGCAGCAACTTCACACCAGAAAGGACCACATCTACACAGGCATTGACCCTGCAAAAAGGAAATTTAAACATATAGTTAGGAGAGTATCTTAAGGTGCACTTCCACATGGCAAATTGCAATCAAGATTTTTTTTTTACAACTACACAAGACTGATATTCTGTCTGGAATTTAATAGAAGACACCAAATAGTCATCTGGTTACTTCTTAGTGCCTGGAAGTATAACCAATGCCAATGTATTCACAAGTTAAACCCTTCTTTAGGTAAGTGTGAATAGGCTTGCAACATTCATGTTGTTTCCTCATTTCATCTACGTATCTTTAAATAGAATTTAAAGATCACATTGATTGAATTGTGGGTGGTGTTTCCATTTTCTGTAATAGATTAATACCCGGAGGCTAAATATGTTCTGAAACTAGAGTCTCTCTCTGGCATTACTTCGCGAACGAAGATACTTAGGAAGGACTCATCCCACGCTTTCTACAAGCGTGTTGATGCTCTTTCGGAGGTTGAATGTGTCCTTCGAGCCTGCGCAATGGATTTTTCTGGTGGAGCGCAGCGTGCACAGAACTGGCCTCACCCTTTAAACCAAAGGCTCGTCTGCCGGGGCCTAGCAAGCTTAGGACGGTGGCAGCGAGGTCCTCAGGTCGTAGGTTTGGTTCGAGTTTCCTTCTCTTAGATGGTTGACCTTACAGGGTTAGACGAGCACCATCTGCCCGGGTTTGAAATCTGCTGCAGTGAGATGTTCAGTTGATATACGAGTCTGTTTACAGCACACGTATTGTACAGTCAGTTGAAGTACATTACAGCAGTGTTTCCCAACCAGTGTGCCGGGGCACACAAGTGTGCCATGAGTGATCATCAGGTGTGCCGTGGGAAATTGGAACCTTCAAGGGGGGGGGGGGAGTCTAGTGTGTTGAAGTATAAAAACCCTAAGAAACCTACCTTGATAAAGGCACAAAATTACAAACACCCCCCTCCCCCACCCCTGGGGGTCCTGTGTGGGAAGTTTGGCCCAGTTCTATCATTGGTGGGGTTCAGAATGATCTTTGATTGTAGGGAAACTATAAATCCCCAGCAACTACAACTCCCAAATATCAAGGTCTATTTCCCCTGAACTCCATCTGCGTTCATATTTGGGCATATTGAGTATTCATGCCAAGTTTTGTCCTGATCCAACATTGTTTGAGTCCGCAGTGCTCTCTGGATATAGGTGAACTACAACTCCAAAACTCAAGGTCAATGCCCACCAAACTCTTATAGCATTTTCTCTTGATTATGGGACTTCTGTGTGGGAAGTTTGTGTCTTTCTGCCATTCCTGCCAGGATATCTATGTTGAGTTCATCAAAACAGGTCCAGGTTTCACACTGAGTGTATAAATACATTTTAAAAACATATTAACTATATGCATTACTGTGTTAGAGTGTCATTTTGCGTCATTTTGGTTGGTGGTGTGCCCCAGGATTTTGCAAATGTAAAAAGTGTGCCGCGGCTCAAAAAAGGTTGGAAAACACTGCATTACAGTATAGAACTGTTTTAAGTATAATTCGGTTATACATGAACTTTGTAAGTAAATCAACTATGTTAACTTTTAACGAAGACTACTTATTTTTGGTCTCTTGAGAGCATGATTTAAAAGCAATATATTTTATGGGAGAATAGATATATTTTGGGCAACTGAAATAACACTTCTGAAGATCAGCTATACAGTATATATTATGCATTGGCATATCTTTGTTCCTAACAGTTCAAAAAGATAGCCAGAAATATCAGTCTAACAGCTGAGAAACTTAATTGGCCTTGCATGAATATTAGTGAGTATTTACCACTAAGAAGAAGATTGACTCAAGCGAGTTTTTAACTCTTCTCAGGAAGATCATACTTTACGAAAGGTGATAATCTCTAACAAGCTCATGCCTTTCCAAATGGTTATGATTATTCCAAATAATGTGAATACCAATGAATCTTCAAAAGGGTCATGCTTCCAAAAGCCTGTGGAGATTCCTGGTTTTCCCAATATTTACTGGGTGTGCACTCCAACATTTTGACTACCAGACGACAAAATTGTACCATCTTTCTTAAGTTTTCTTATTAACTTCCATGCCACCAAAACCTGAGGTAGCTGCCTCATGGTAAGGCTGGTCCTGGCATAGTAAGCCATCATATTTTGAACAAGACCACTATGATGGTGCAGTATCAACTATCATCCTACACTGTTGTACACACATAAATACATGCTGTAGAACAAGGGTGCCCACACCTTTTCAGCATGCGAGCTACTTATAATAAAACCAAGTCAGAAAGATCTACCAAGAGAGAAGCAGGGCGGAGCAGGAGAGGGGGCGGGGTTTGGCATGGCCTGGCTCCACCCCCTCTGGCTTTAGCTCTACCACAGCTTCTCCAGGCTTGAGGAGGGTAGTGCCAAGCCAGTGGTGGCATTACTAGCCACTACTGGCTTGGCACTACCCTCCTCAAGGCTGAAGAAGCTGTGGTAGCTCTGAAGGAGGGGGTGGGGGTGGGGCTTGGTGCGGCATGGCTCCGCCCCCTCTTCCTCTGGCTTTAGCGCTACCACAGCTTCTCCAGGCTAGAGGAGGGTAGTGCCAAGCCAGTGGTGGCATAACTAGCCACTACTAGCTTGGCACTACCCTCCTCAAGCCTGGAGAAGCTGTGGTAGCACTGAAGCCGGGGGAGGGGGTGGGGCTTGGCGCGGCATGGCTCTGCCCCCTCTAGAAGTGCCCCATCCAGCTGGGATCGACCTCCTTTGGTCCCGGGATCGACCAGTCGATTGCGATCGACTTCCTGGGCAGCCCTGCTGTAGAATAAAAACACACAAGGACTTCTCCGCAAACAAGCTGACAGGGAAAGAACTCTCTCTCAAAGAATATTTTAGGACCACTGTTCTTAATCAATAATACTGGTTATCTGTTGACCACTGGATGCTTAAGAGCAATCTATGAAATAATACCACACAACTACTCACCCTACAGCAACCCGATTCCACTGTTTGGCTGGTCTGATGATAAGTGAATCCCAGGCAGCTGCCATGCTGCTCTCTGTGGATGGAAGCTCATCCTGAAGGTGGCACAGGAAGAAGCCAGAGAAATACTCCAGTACTGAGTCAGGGAGCTCAGGGTCTAACAAGAAGACATAGCCGGTTGCAAGGGCCAGCAGGGCCACACATACTGACTTGTGCCACATATTCACGTAGAGAAGCCAAGACTATGCAGGAGCGATTTATATGCCACTTTTCTCTCCTCTTGACAGGAAACTTCTTCCACAATCACCACTGTCGTATATTACTGCTCACAGCCTATTCATAAATAGACATAGATGTCAGTCTTTGAGCAACAACCACAGAAACATAATCAGATCTTTCTTACTTCCTGGTCCTTTCTTGTTTCCACTCCCTTACCTTCCTGCTCACCTTCCCCTTTTTGTATCCTTGCCTTTTCAGACTCTACAGTATTGCAGTATTGTACAGCATTTATTCAATCATTAACATCGGAATAATAATTTAAAAAAGTGGTGGGAGGGAATGCAAAGCTGCTCAGAAAACTGGGTTGGAGTGGGAAGCAGCTTTCCTCCTTTACATGCAGGGTTTCCTCCAAAATATATACACCCTTTAACAGCTAACAGTAGTTACGATTAATATTTGAAGGTGTAGCAATGCATTTGCTCAATGTGTCAGAACATTGAGGTGTTGGGAAATTCACCAAGTTTCTCTTGTCATTTTGTAACATTCCTCTTCTATTGAAATCCTTTTTGTCGTCTTAAGGGTGTATATATTTTGGGAAGAAATGACAAAGTATTCATGAATTAAAAGCTACTTAAGGGTAAACACATGTTTGACAAAAATTGCTACACACGCACACACACAAATTCCAGAATTAGAAACCGTTAAAAGGTGTATGTGTCAATCTATTGATCTATCTATTTATAAACTGTAAATGATACATATTTTCTAAAGATGGGGAGAGCAAAACAATCCCCAAAAGTCCAGAATTAGAAGCTGTTGGAAATGCCTAATAATAATAATAATGAGCCCTCAGTGGAGCAGCAGGTTAAACTGCTGAGCTGTTGAACTTGTTTACCAAAAGGTCAGCAGCTTGAATCTGGGGAGCAGGGTGAGCTCCCGCTGTTGTCCCAGCTTCTGCAACCTAGCAGTTCAAAAACATGCTTGTGAGTAGATCAATAGGTACTGCTTCGGTACCTATTGATAGGTACATTTCTGAGGGTAAATATCAATGTACCTATTGATATCAATATACCTATCGATAGGTAAATTTCTGAGAGTAATAGGGACATTTCTGAAGGTAAAAAAGGCAAAGATTTCCCCAAGACATAAAGTCTAATCATGCCCAATTCTGGGAGGTGGTGCTCATCTCCATTTCTAAGCCAAAAAGCCAATGTTGTCTGTAGACGCCTCCAAAGTCATGTGGCCAGCTTGACTGCATGGAGCACCATTACCTTCCCGCCAAAGTGGTACCTATTGATCTACTCACATTTGCATGTTTTTCAACTACTAAATTGGCAGAAGCTGGGGCTAACAGCTAGAGCTCACCCCACTCCCCAAATTTGAACCCCCACCCTTTTGGTCAGCAAGTTCAGCAGCTCAGCAGTTTAAACTGCTGTGCCACCCAGGACTCAATTTTGGAGAGTAACATAATAATAATATGGATAATTATAAGGTGTTCAGGGTGTATACATTTATGAGGATAACATAATAATATCCAAAACTCTATGGTACTCAAGGGTGTATATTTTTCTGTGTGTAAAATAATGATGACAATAATAAAATATGCAGAATTAGAAGTTGGTCTTGGTGTATACATTTCTGAGGGTAACATAAAAATAATACCCAGAATTTTAAGGGGCTCAAGGGTGTATACCTTTCTGTGGGTAACATAACAATAACAAAGACTCTGGCACAAGCCAGTAAAGATGGTCCCAGTGGTGATCAGCACACAGGGTGCAGTGCTTAAAGTTCTTGGCAGGGGCGGTCTAAGGTAATTTTAAATGGTCATCGAACATTATTTTGCCCCCAACATTATTTTGGCGCCCCCATCACGCATGCCCAGAAGCTCCTGTGCGCAGGCGCAGAAGCCTGTAAACACAGCACTCCCTATTCGGCACGCCCCCCGCGCATGCCCAGAAGCTCCTGTGCGCAGACGCAGAAGCCTGTAAACACAGCACTCGCTATTTGGCACGCCCCGCGCATGCCCAGAAGCTACTGTGCGCAGACGCAGAAGCCTGTAAACACAGCACTCCCTATTCGGCAGGCCCCCCCGTGCATGCCCAGAAGCTCCTGTGCGCTGGCGCAGAAGCCTGTAAACACAGCACTCCCTATTCGGCACGCCCCCCGTGCATGCCCAGAAGCTCCTGTGCGCAGGCGCAGAAGCCTGTAAACACAGCACTCCCTATTCGGCACGCCCCCGTGCATGCCCAGAAGCTCCTGTGTGCAGGCGCAGAAGCCTGTAAACACAGCACTCCCTATTCGGCATGCCCCCCGTGCATGCCCAGAAGCTCCTGTGCGCAGGCGCAGAAGCCTGTAAACACAGCACTCCCTATTCGCACCCCCGGTGCATGCCCAGAAGCTCCTGTGCGCAGACGCAGAAACCTGTAAACACAGCACTCCCTATTCGGCACGCAGGGAGGTTTGCTACGGCGCGGCGTCGGAGCGCACAAGGCCCAAAAGCGGAACATCGGCCGGACGCTGTCTGGCGGGGGAATGCGCCCTTTACCCAGATGCCGCCCCACACAGCGGCGTTCTTTGCCTACCGGTAGGACCGCCCTTGGTTCTTGGCCTGCTTATGTATCCTTCCAATATACAATAAAGAGAGTGAAATAATACATGTAATAATAATAGATTAAAATAATGGAAATAATATAATTATAAATTATATTATTTATAATTATGATATTAATACTAATAATATATGAATATTTCTTGATATATTAAATATGTTAATATTAATGATGTGTAATATATAGTAAATAAATACATTATGTAGATTAGAATGTAGTTCCGCCTTTAGGTGCGGCCCTCCATAATATTTTTTGGCGCTCGTGTGGCCCCTTGGGAAAAATAATTGCCCACCCCTGCAATAAAGTCACGGCAACCGTTTTTTGGGATGCACGCGGTATAATCCACATTGATTACCTTCAAAAGGGTAAAACAACCAATGGCGAATATTATGCCAACTTATTGGGTCGATTTAATGAGGATTTGGGGGGAAGTGACCGCATTTGGCCAAGAAAACAGTTCTTTTGCACCAGGACAAATGCAAGGGTGCAGGCATGTGCAGTTTCCATGGCAACTATCCATGAATTGGGATACTAATTGCTCCCTCATCCGCCCTATTCTCCGGATTTCTTGTTTCCAAACCTGACGAAATGGCTCGGCGGAAAGAAATTTGACTCCAACGATGAAATCATCTCACAAACAAATACCTATTTGAAAAATAAAATGATTTTTTTAATCCAAAAAGCTGTGTTTCATTCAAAAAGTCACTGATTTATTGACCCGCCCTCGTAATATGCAGAATTACAAGGTGTTGGGGGTGCCTACCTATCTGAGGGTAACAATGATAGCGAATGAAGCATCTTGGGGTGCTGGCTAGGCCTCAAGGCCTGCACCTGGCAGCTCCCGGGCCTCTCCTGAGGAGACCAAGCGCGGGCTGCATTTACCTCAGGAAAAGGAAGGCCGCAGCCTGGGCTCCCGATTTGTCCCGCCTTCTCTCCGCTCCCCAGCTTGTGGGGAAGCCTCCCCGTCCGGCGGTGCCTCCTTCCTCCGTCAGCAGCCCGGGGCCTGCCTCCCGCCTCGCTCCCCCATCGCCTCAGCCACGTCCGAGGGAAAGCCGGCCGCTCGCCTCCCAGGCAGGCCTCCCCCTTACGCCATTTGCGTACCCGCTTCTCCCTTCGGGCCGCCCCACGCCGCCGTAAGCGGGCTCCGAGAATAAGGCCCTAGCTCGCGCGCAACGTCAACCTGAGGAGATAGCGTAGATCTCCGCTTCTTCCGCAGTGGTTGTCTCTGAATGAGGACTCCGGAGTCACCCAAAGGCGTGAGCTGTCAATCAAATGGGATGTACCAATCTTGGGGGAAAAGGGGGGAAGCAATAAAACAGAAGGGAAAGGGGAGTGCAGATGGATTGGGCCGAGAGAGGAAGGAATAGAAGCCTGAGATGGAAAGAGACTGGGACAAACCACCAGGAGAGAAGAGGGGGGAAAGGGGGGTGTATTGGAATGTACCACAAGGTTCCTCAATAGAAGGGCATATATGTATGCATATGTGTGTATGTGATATCTGTCTGAGTGTGTGATATATACACACACACATATACACACATACATGTAGATAACATATGTGTATGTGTATACAGAGAGAGAATCATAAACTTACATGTGTACAGACACATACACAGTATATATGCATAGATACACATATACATATAAACATGCATATCTACTCTATATACACACAAATATATACATACAATATATATAGATACACATATACATATCTACTCCATATATACACACACATATACATACATTATATATAGATACACATATACATATACATATATACATGCATTTCAACTTTGTATACACACATACATACTTTATATAGATACACATATCTACTCTATATACACACAAATATATACATACAATATATAGATACACATATACATATCTACTCCATATATACACACATATACATACATTATATATAGATACACATATACATATACATATGCATTTCAACTTTATATACACACATACATACTTTATATAGATACACATATCTACTCTATACACACACAAATATATACATACAATATATATAGATACACATATACATATCTACTCCATATATACACACATATACATACATTATATATAGATACACATATACATATATACATGCATTTCAACTTTATATGCACACATACATACTTTATATAGATACACATATTCATATATACATATCTACTCTATATACACATATATACATATACATACAATATATATATAGATACACATATACATATCTACTTTATATACACATATATACATACAATATAGATACACACATATATACATATCTATATATACACACATACATCTATTATATAAATGGGTTCACGTCATGTGATGTATACCTCAAACAAAGAAACCTTACAACGCAGAAACACAATACTTGCCAACAGAAATAGGCCTCAAGCAAGGTACGTTTGAAGCAAAGAAACTTTCCCCCCCAAAACCTAAAAGGCCCCCAAAACAACGAGTAAAAATAAAACTACATTTACCAGCATCTTCCGGGGCAGCCAAAGACTCACCCAGCCTCTACATTCTGAACAACATGATTGGCTGCCAATAAGGGCGGATTTGCATAACTGCTGCACTGGCCAGCCAACATGAAAATTCCGATCCTTAATAAACTGCCAAAACAAAATAAGGAAAAGGCCTCAGCCAATCCCCAACACAAACACCCAAATCACTTCCAACCGAAAATTTACACCCCAAAAAAACACAGACCACGCCCAAAATTGACAGTAAGGCTTCATTAACTTGATTTCCCTAACTAGGCCTCACTTACTGGGAAGCTGTTTACGCTCTGAATTGACAGTAAGGCTTCATTAACTTGATTCTCCCGACTAGGCCTCAGCTCATTGGACATTGTGTATGGCTTGAATTGACAGTAAGGCTTCATTAACTTGATTTCCCTAACTAGGCCTCACTTACTGAGAAGCTGTTTACGCTCTAAATTGACAGTAAGACTTCATTAACTTGATTTCCCTAACTAGGCCTCACTTACTGGGAAGCTGTTTACGCTCTGAATTGACAGTAAGGCTTCATTAACTTGATTCTCCCGACTAGGCCTCAGCTCATTGGACATTGTGTATGGCCTGAATTGACAGTAAGGCTTCATTAACTTGCTGTTCCTAACTAGGCCTCAGCTCATGGGACATTGTGTATGGCCTGAATTTACAGTAACCTACCTTGGCACACAGAGCCCCGACCATGCATGATGGGACTTGAAGTACCACCATGGAAAATGGGTTTGTAGTACTTCAAAACCCATCATTCCCCACAAACCACTGTGGCCCAGAACCAAGACCAATAAAGACTCAACTTGGCACACCATGCCCCCCATGACCCACACTCCATCCAACTGCAGTTTAGAGGAGGGCACACCGTGGATGATTGGACTTTCTCGCATCTCCTAAAAAGGGCACAGCAACGCGTGCCGGGTACAGCTAGTATACATATAAACATGCATATCTACTCTATACACACACAAATATATACATACAATATATATAGATACACATATACATATCTACTCCATATATACACACATATACATACATTATATATAGATACACATATACATATACATATATACATGCATTTCAACTTTGTATACACACATACATACTTTATATAGATACACATATTCATATATACATATCTACTCTATATACACATATATACATATACATACAATATATATAGATACACATATACATATCTACTTTATATACACATATATACATACAATATATATAGATACATACATATATATACATATCTATATATACACACATACATAAGTTATATAGATACATGTTAAGTAGCAAAAACTCATTTTATCTTTGCAATTTTTTCCCTTTAAACTATAGTCGAAAGAATAGTTTTTGCAGGATCTGGGCTAAATCTTACTTTGGGTGTATCTGTTTATTTATTTATTTATTTATTTATTTATTTATTTATTTATTTATTTATTTATGGGTTTTGTACCCCGTCACTTCTCAACCCCTGAAGGGGGACTCCGGACGGCTGTAGCACAGCAGTTCTTGTTTGTGCCTGGAGGGCAGGGGTCAGGACCCGGGGTCCCATTAGCATTAGGACCAGCAGTGCCAGAACATGATTCAGAGGATGAGCTAGATGACTGGGGCGAAGGGCAGCTTTCCCCTGATGGGCCTCCTTCGCCCACAGAGAGCTTGGCATGGGAAGAAATGTTGTTTGGTCCCAGCGAAGACATAGATAACCAGGTGCAGATGGAAGACAGCGATTCTGGCAGCTACGAGCACCCGGGTGGGAGAGATTCCCAGGAGCCAGTAAGGGAAAACATAGAAGAAAGCGTTTGGGAAATGGCTAGGGAGGAGAGCTCTCAGGGAGATAGAAACACAGCTGCGGAGAGACAAGGTCGAACCTTTGATAGGAGACCGAACATCGAGTCTAGCAGAAGGGAATGGTCTAAGAGCATAGACCGGCCGAGGTCCATGAGCAGCGATTGGAGACGAAGAAGCCTAGAGCGTCGGGGACCTCGGCCGAGGGATTAAGTATAGGATCCGTGGGAACGAATCCTCAGTGCTCCGGCCACGTCTTTCCTGAATAGGCGTGAGCGGAGTGGGACCACGGCTAAGCTAGCCCGTGGTGATCAAGCCTTGCCTTGCCTTGTTCCTGATCCGCCTGGTTGTGCGGAGCTTTGCCCTGTTTCCTGATCCGCATGGTTGCGCGGAGCCTTGCCTTGTATCCTGATCCACACGGTTGTGTGGAGCCTTGCTGAACTTTGAGCCTTGCTGAACTTTTAGCCTATTTGCCACGGTTTTTGGACATTGTTACTTCAAGCCTTTTTTGGATTGTTTCACTATTCTAATGGACAATATCTTTGAACTGTTTTTATATTCAATAAAGTAGTTAGCCTTCAGTCCGTCTCTGTGTGTGTGATTAAGGGGCCGGTCAAGTCCGTGCATCGCGACAACGGCTTACATTAGTAACGGTACAAGGAATACAATAGTAAATCACAATGACCTACATAACATTAGAACAACATAGTAATTAAAACCTATATAAAAACATTAGTTAAAACCATAAAACAAGTCACAATGTCATCCGGGAGTGTGGCGCAGCTGGCTAAGTGTCAGCTGCATAAGATCTCTCTGACCAGTAGGTCATGAGTTCGAGGCCTGCCCGGGTCGAGGTGAGTGCTCGACCTTTAAGTGTAACCTGCTGTCGACCTTTGCAGCCCGAAAGACAGTTGCATCTGTCAAGTAGGAGATTAAGGTACCACATTAAGTGGGGAGGCAAATTTTGACTGAATTATGAGGCCATTAAAAGAACTCCAGGAAGCGGAGGAATGCGGAAGGAACAACAAGGGACGCTGGGAACGCTGAGAGATGAGGAGTATGTCAGCTCCCCCTGGTGGCCAGAGTTTGCCTCTGTTCGTCTATATGTTGTGTATGTGAAAAACAGCAGGAATTGTCTGCTAGTATGTGTACCTGTAATCCGCTCTGAGTCCCCTTCGGGGTGAAAAGAGCGGAATATAAATAAAGTAAATTAATTAATCTGCCGCAACGCCATTCCAGTCAATGTCAATTAAAGTGCATAATTACATCTGCTACCCAAAAACCTGGTCCCAGAACCACAATTTAAATTTTTTTTCCTGAAAGCCAGAAGGGATGGGGTCGATCTTAACTCATTTGGGAGTGTGTTCCATAGGTGGGGGGCCACGGCCAAGAAGGCCCTGTCTCTCATCTGAGGCGGCTGTTCGCCCTGGCTACCCAGAAGACGATCAAGTCTTCCGTGGAGTGCTCCCACTACAGGCCCGGATCGCCTCCAGGGATGGCAGGCACTCCGAAGCCGCCGCTCCTCTGGCCTCTCTGCCGACACAGGCCCAACAGAGCCCGCGATGGGATGACAGCAGCGGCACCCCTTTCTCTTGGCCCCGCCCCTAACGCCCTTCTCCCCGGACTGGACAGAAGCGGCTGCCGGGCCGGATCCGGCCCGCAGGCCGTAGGTTGCCCACCCCTGGCATAGATGCACTTCTGGCGTATTCTTCCTCACTAATAACTTTTGCTTCTCGTTCTGATGTTGCTTGACCACATCTGTCTTGATGTTTGTCTTTGAAAAGATGGAAAGTGTGAAATACATAGATGAAGACCTTGACTTAAATATTCTGATAGAAACATTTCTATCGGACATTTCTCTGGGTGGAAAGAGGTGAGAAGTGGCGTACCCCAAGGTTCAGTTTTGGGTCCGTTACTTTTTAATTTATTCATTAATGATCTGGATGTAGGAGTGAATTCTGAGGTAGCAAAGTTTGCAGACGACACTAAATTGTTCAGGGTAATTAAAAATGAAACTGATTGTAAAGAGCTCCAGAAAGATCTCTCGAAATTGAGTGAATGGGCAACAAAGTGGCAAATGCATTTTAACCTAAACAAGTGTAAAGTCATGCACATCGGGGCAAAGAACCCCAACTACACCTACCAATTGATGGGGTCAAAGCTTTCCGAGACAAACCAGGAAAGGGATCTTGGGGTTTTGGTGGACAGCTCAATGAAGATGTCAACCCAGTGCGCAGCAGCAGTGAAAAAGCAAATTCTATGCTAGGCATGATCAGAAAGGAATCGAAAATAGGTCAGCAAATGTTGTATTACCTCTCTACAAATCAATGGTAAGGCCACATTTGGAGTATTGTGTACAATTCTGGTCTCCGCACCTTAAGAAGGATATAACGGAACTGGAAAAGGTACAGAAAAGGGCAACAGGAATGATCCAAGGGATGGAGCGGCTCCCTTATGAAACCAGGTTGCAACGCCTTGGTCTTTTCAGCCTTGAAAGACGGCGTTTAAGAGGTGACTTGATCGAAGTGTATAAAATCATGCATGGGATAGAAAAGGTGAATAAAGAAAAAATATTTTCTTTGTCACAAAACACTAGGACTAGAGGGCACTCCTGAAGCTCCAAGGTAGGAAAATTAGGACTAATAAAGGAAATATTTCTTCACCCAGAGGGTCATTGGGTTATGGAACTCACTTCCAGAAGAGGTTGTGACAGCTGTCAGCCTGAACAACTTCAAGGCAGCATTAGACAGATTCATGGATACCAAGTGTATCGGTAGTTACTGAAAAGGACATTCAAGTGCCACCTCGGAGTTGGTTGAGGTAGGCAGGATTTCCCTGGGTACTGGTTGTGGGGGGTCGGGAGCAGTTCAGGGTTTTGCCCTCCCTTCTGCTCGAGATCCCCGCGTACAACTGGTGGGCCACTGTGTGATACAGAATGCTGGACTAGATGGGCTGAGGCCCGATTCAGCATGGCTCTTCTTATGTTCTTATGTTCTTAAAAGATGTGATATTTGTCAACAAGCCTTACGTTCTATATTAATGGAGTTAGCATTGAATGAAAGAGCGAAAGAATTAGATTGTGTTGTGTAAATCAAAGAATGGAACAGTATGCCAGCTCGATCACTTCAGTCTCTTGAGACTTAAATTATATTTAGTTCAGCCACAATTGATGTTTGGAATGCATCGGACGAATGGCACAAAGGTTTTTCTTTTTCCTAAGGAAGAAATTATCTACTTCAAATAAATAGTGGCTTCTTACCGCAATGGATGTGTCTATGCACTCAATACTTAATCCTTCCTGGTCGGAGGTATTAAAATGTATTAATTATGTATTAGAGAAATCTTTGTCATTTGTAGATGCACGAGTTCTTTTAAATTACACTCCTTTGGTCAATAGGCTTCTATATTGTGGGCTTTTACTATGGTTAAAAGAGAGGAAGCATTAATAAGTGCTTCGAGCACTATTTATTTATTTATTTATTTAAAACTTTTATACCCCGGCCTTCTCACAATAAAATTATCAATTACAAATACAATAAATACTTAAAAAGCCTTTTGCCAAGGTAAAATCGAGTCCAACTCAATCTGTGTATTCGGTCTGTATCAAGTGGTTAGTGACTTTAGTCACTTCCCGATCTCCTTCTTCATTCTGCGAAGGCCTCATTGCACAGCCATGTTTTCACCCGCTTCCTAAAAGTCAGGAGGGAGGGGGCGGATCTAATTTCATTTGGGAGGGAATTCCACAGCCGGGGCCACCACAGAAAAGGCCATGTCCCTCGTCCCCACCAGACGCGCCTGCAAAGGTGGTGGGACCAAGAGCAGGGCCTCTCCAGACGATCTTAGCACTCTTAACGGTTCATAGGGGAGAATACGTTCGGACAGGTAAACAGGGCCAGAACTGTATAGGGTTTTGTAGGTCAACACTAGCACTTTGAATTGTGCTCGGAAGCTAATTGGCAGCCAGTGGAGCTGGCGCAACAAGGGAGTTGTGCGCTCCCTGTACCCCATTCCTGTTAGTAGTCTGGCTGCTGCGCACTGGACTAATTGCAGCTTCCAGGCAGTCTTCATAGGCAACCCCACGTAGAGAGCGTTGCAGTAGTCTATACGAGATGTAACCAGAGCGTGGACCACCGTGGCCAAGTCCGACTTCCCAAGATACGGGTGCAGCTGGCGCACAAGCCTGAGCTGTGCAAAAGCTCCCCTGGCCACCGCCGAGACCTGGGGTTCCAGGCTCAGTGATGAGTCCAGTATCACTCCCAGACTGTGAACCTGCGCCTTCAGAGGGAGTGTAACCCCGTCAAGCACAGGCTGTAACCCTATACCCTGTTCGGCCTTTTGGAGACCTTGGAGACCCTTCTCGGCCTATTGGAGATCTTGGATGCATCTACACCAGTGTTTCTCAACCTGAGGGCCG